>QFEY01001482.1:0-76623 GCA_003316435.1 Russula virescens
GGATTAACTGCAATATGAATTAACTGCAATATGAATTAACTGCAATACGAATTAACTGCGATACGAATTAACTGCGTCCGGGCCGTAGGCCCGGTTATCCACTCGTCAAAGTAATCAGACAAGGAGATCAGTAAGCGATGAATCAGCGAGTGATAAAGAGTATAGTAAGCGAGCTGATGAATCACAAGGCAATCAGTAAGTAATCTGACAAACAGATGACGTTGGGCTGAGTAACAGTATAGTAAGCGAGTTATAAGAACAGGTACAATGACAAAGAAACAGTAATCAGTACAGTAATAGCAGAATGAGGAGGAGAACGTAGCGGAAGGTTCTGGAAGTCACATGATGTGACATGTGATCAGTCATGTGAGTGATCACTTGATACAGCACCTGACCAGTCATGTGACTGGTCACCTGACAAGACATGTGATCTGTCATGTGACAGATCATGTGAGGGTTCTGGAGATTCTGAATGAGTCGCAAATGGTAGTGAATCCCAGGGGATTTGCTGGGAGGTACAGGCAGGGATGTAGGAAGGGTCCACTGGGGGACCAGGTGTCACCGCCAAGGTATTCGTCCCTGGAAGGCAGGAATGAGTATTGGGGTATCTGACACTAGAACTCGGAAATGTAGGAACGGGGGTTGGTTTGGGATGGAAACGAGTACGACCGTGCAAATGGTATAGAGTCCTAAGTCTCTATGATAACCGTATTGCCAGCCTAGGAGGTATTCCAGAATGAAGAAGTATTGAGTTACCGCACGCCGCCTTAGGGAGAGAAAGGCGCTGCCACTCAGAGAGAAGAGAAAAGGGGCGAAGTCAACTGTATTGCGACAGGAGACTCAACTTGGTGAGTCCCGACGCCGCGATGGCCTATTTATAGGCAGGCGGTAACGCCACTACTAGTACATGGGATCTCTGGGCGCAAGACAGGAAAGGAATCGTAGGAAACGGAGCAAAAATGGGGGACGCGTGCAGAAAACGAAACAGGGTACTGATAGCTAGGATACGTACTACTAGACTTATCAGTCCGACATCAATCCGAACCTTATCGTACAGTCCGAGTCGCAACGTACAAATACAATCACGGGGCACTTATCGATCGTACCTGTGACACCAGGGCCAGAGCTTGTAACACATGGATAGATCATCCACATTTCCAATTTCATGGAAGAAGATAATGGATGCTTGATCATCCGCAATCAGGATGGTGTTATTATAAAGGATGCATGATGCATCACATATCCAGGCAAGGGCACCGATAATTGGTGGGACCACACTCAGTTACTTGCACAGGTCAATCGTGCAATTGCAATCTTTGAAGAGGCACACCCAGATTGTGTTGCATTATTCATATTTGATCAATCTTCAGCACATGCATTGCTTGGGCCCGATGCACTGCACACATTCAAAATGCATAAATCAAATGGTGGTCAGCAACACATACAGAAAGATACCATAATTCCACCAAATAATCCCTGTGAAGTGCTCCGCAGCAAACCCCAGAAAATGACAACTGACTTGGATGAAGCAAAGGGTCTCAAGCAGACATTGGAAGAGCAGGGGTTCGACCTTCGCAAGATACAGTGCGCTAAGTGCTCTCCTGTCTGTCCCATTGAAAATAATGATTGTTGCATGGCTTGTCTTCTCAGCAAGCAGGACAACTTCCATCTGCAAGAGTCCCTCCTTGAACAGAAGATCAAGGGTAGGGGACATATGTGTGTTTTCCTTCCTAAGTTCCACTGTGAACTCAATCCAATCAAGATGGTATGTTTTTTTAAATAAGATTTATTAGCGATCTAATTATGTATAGTACTGGGGGTGGTGCAAATGCTGGTACAGAGAGATCTTCAAGCAGAGATTTGAAGAGGCAAGATGTGCCATTTGCAAGTGCCTCGACATATGCCCTGTGGATATGATCTGTCAATTTTTCAATTGTTCCTAGAGATTCATGGACGCTTACCAAAAAGGTTTGACAGGTGATGCAGTGGAATGGGCGGTGCAGAAGCAGAAATCACACCAGAGGGTTGGTGCACAGGCAATGACGTCAATCGATGCCATAGTTAACTAAAATCAACCAAAAAAACCCCAAAAGGGGCATGTTTTATGTTGTAAAATTGGCCCAAAAAGTTGGCCACCCCCAAAATTCACATGGGGAATCCTGCAAAGGGTGTTTTTGTATGTTTTACATCCCTCTGAGCACAATCCTGAACTTAGTTTTTTGTAAAATTTGCTAGTTCAGGAACTAGCAAATTTGTCAAGTTTGGCTGTCCAGCACTGTACAGCTGACTTGATGCTCTACCACCAATCCTGTGCTATTGACCTTTATGTCCCAGATAGGAAGTACTATCTTGCTGATGCAGGCTTTGCATGGTGCATTTCGCTCCTTGTTCCATATCAAAATGTGCAGTATCATCTGTCTGAATGGTGTCATGGCAGTGCCAGGTAAGTGGTTTATTTTTTCTCTTGAATTTTTTTACAGGTTTTGATCAGTTTTTTTTCTAGGCCAGCCATGCCCAAAGAACTGTTCAATTCATGCCATGCACAGGCTTGCAACATTGTAGAGTGCATCTTTGGGATTCTCAAGCATTGTTTCCAAATCCTTCATCTCTCCCCTGAGTATGATATAGATATCCAAGCCTGCATTCTGGTTGTGCTTGCAGCCCTCCACAACTTCATTTGCTACCACAATTCTCACAAAATCAATGTATATGATGACCCACTTGACCCTCAAGTGGGAGCTCACAACACTGGTGAACTGGGAACCAGCCCAGCATCATTGGCAGAAAGGGAGCAGGCTAATCTCAGGTGAGATAGGATTGCAGAGGACATGTGGGCACAGTATCAGAGTATCCATAGAAGATATGAAGAAGCAGGCACCTAGTCATGTCATTTGGCCTATCTTTTGTTTATTTTCCTTACTTATCATCTTGTACTATTGTCTCATTTTATGGTCAGTCACCTTTTTTTGTGTGAAGAAAATTTATGAGGTTAGGGTTGGCACATTGCACCTGTTACTTGTTACACATCATGCATGACACTGCAAACAAACCATAACCCAAGGAAAAAAACACATATTACTTAAATTATGTCATACTACATCTATCATGCCTGTTACTCTCTGTCACTTCTGTCACTCCTGGAAAACCCCAAAATCATAAGTTTTAGAGTCTGAACCCATTGCTGTACAGAGCCTCAGTGTTTACACCTTCTTGTTTTAGGTCCAAAGTATATGCTAGAGATGACGCATTTGCTGCTACTCATTGAAGAAAGGTGGGCTGTTAGCTCTTGGCTGGGTGAAATATTCAAGTAGTTGGTCAAAATGACACATCCCCTAACAACTGATCTGTAGTGATAGTGAGGATGCTAAGAGGACCTAGAAAAATGAGATTGAGAAAAGGCTGGTGTAAGAAGAACATGCCAATAGGAGGATGAAGCTAGCACCAAGTTTATACAGTTTAAAGGGGGGAGGAAGAATAAGGTTGCAGTGCCTCTTTCTATTATACAGAATCTAAGGGGGGCACAGAATTAAAGTGAAAGACTGGGGGTCAGTTTTTTTCAAACAGGCCTTTCAGGGTGAACTAACTAAGTATATAAGCAGAGTTTATACTATATCAGGTAATATCTGATTAGATAAGGTATCTACCAGAATGCATGCTACACCTTTAAGTTGGCCTACTACACACAGTGTTTCTTCAACCAACACACTCTGGACTTACCTGTACATATGCTGAACAGGTGCAAGTGATAGTGGACATTCTGATTGAATGTAAGGAATACATCACTTTGTGCTGCAAACACCCCTGTCACAGTGAATGGCTGCCTCCAAAAACACCCTCAGTCATTGATCACCTGAGATGCATCGCTGCACTTCTCTGGTTCCCACAAGAAGCCTGTGCATGCACAAAGCTGAGGAGTGAATTGGAGCTAGGGTGATAACAGCACAGAGAAACATACACCCAAGAGAACAGGTCATAGTTTAAATGACTGCACCTACCATCATTCCAGTCTTCCACAGGCAACACATTATATCACTGCACATTCCTAAGTATAATAAAGTTATATATGAGTTATATGTTTTCTTCTGTACTCTAGTTGTGCACCCTACAGAATATAAGTTCAGATTCGAAAAACAAAACCATTACAACAGATATCGTTGCTGTGTCTTTTTCTTTATTATATATGCATTAAAGTCCATAACCTTGGTCACACATCCTTATACCTAATGCATCTAAGGTGATACTAGGTATTTCTTTAGTAATTAACTTTGGAAGATGAGACCATTGCAATAAACTCACCCAGATAGTCTGCATCCCTGTTTCTGGCATTGTATCGATCCCTTGTCGCACCCAGTTCCACACTGGCATTGTCTCCACACAAGCATAAGGGGAGTTCATTCATTTTCACCACCTTCCTACATGTGTCAGTTCCAAATCAAAGAAGGCAGGGACTGAACCAGATGGCTTAATCACAGGTCTAGCCAAGGTTTCTATGTTGTCCCTTGATATTGCATGCATGGCAGTCTCTGGTAGATGAATGGAAAAGTCCTCAGCTATGGCATCTGTGTTGTATGGCAGTATGAGGGGTTGCTGCTTCTCAGCAGCAGAGGCATCTCCTTGTACTCTACACACTGCCTCAGGTTGTTCTACAAGAATCTGAGCACCATCTGAGTTCAAAGTGATACTATATAACAGTAAATCCCCACCATCTTCAACTTCAGTTGCAGTTCCTTTATCAGATATCTTGTCTGATATTACTCCTTCATGATTGTCATCATCAAGACTCTTATCATTAAAGTCAGAGGTTTTGGCTTCTGGTTCTGCATCACAGCCACACAGGACCTTTGGTCTGTGACCCTGTCTCATCCCAATATCTGTCCTTTCTCACTGGAAGTGACTGAAATCACTTGTTGGTCCCTTTAGAACCCTCACTACAGTAAATAGGGCTCAGATTGGCAACAGAGGTGGTGTCATTGACTCAAATTTCAATTTCAAAAATAGGTCATTTTTTTTCAAAATGTGATCACAGGACAGACTAACTATCTAACCCCTGGTTATGGGATCGTGGTCCATGTCCCCCTTAACAGAATCCATATAGGCAGAACTAGTAATAAGTCTACATAGTGATAAGTTCACATGGGAATAGTAGAAAGAGAAATTTAATGAGGGAAAGATTGAGGGCATAAATTAAATGAGGGGACAGATTTAATTGCCAGGATGCCAGGAATGGCCCAAATGGAGTGACAATGGCTGCATATTTTGAGGGTCCTTGGGCTTATTAGGCATTGAGGTTGTGTATTCTTATATTAGTGGTTTTCAGGCATTAGCAACTGAGTGATTATCTGATATTAGATAACTATTTAAACCTGTGATAACCATAAAATGGGTTATAGTGTTATATAGGTTGAAAATTCTGGATACTATACCTGTACCTGCAAACACCATAACCCAAACACCACAGGTTTACCCATACCCATGTCCATCCCTACCTGCAGCACAAACAAGAAACACATATGATAGTAGATCAGACATCATACTGTTATTTACCCAGATACCAGACAGCCCAGACACAACCCTGGACATGATGCCTATGCTTAACAAAAAGAGCTAATAAAATAATTTAAATGTGGGGTGAAGGTAGCTAAGCTATTCATAGCTTTCAGTCCCAAGTTTTTTGGAGCAACAAACCCAGAATTGAGGTGACCAGCCATTGAGTAACAGGAACCACATGACCTTCCATGTCGGCATCAAGTCCATGAAACCTTTCTTCTCTACCGCGATATGGGCGGCTACCTCATGGACGGGCTTCTCGGCTGGCTCGGGCGCTGCGCATGCTGTTCTTGGAAGGGCCTCAAGCGCGTCATCGTGTGTGTCCTTCCTATCTGTGGGGGTTCCTTCAGTTGAGAACTGTTGCTGTTGCTGCTGCGGTAACGGCGCTTGCTGTTCTTCTGGAGAATGCCGTTCTGCCTCCATCACGGATACGCGCGCCTCTACCTCCTCAAGTCGACGCCTGAACTCCTCCAGCAATGCGCGCGTGGCTCCCGCCTCATCCTCTAATGCAAGTTCCTTCGCCTTGAGCTCTGCCTCTACGACCGCCGCTTCTTCTAGCTCGATCTCGACACGCATATCAGCTTGTACTTCCGCTTCTGCGAGAGTGGGCATCGATATCGTATCCGGGTTCTCGGTAAAGATATCTGCGACTGTAAGTCGCGCAAGTCACAGGTCCTCCTTGTTCGCTGCCTTCCGCATGCGCCGACTGTTGCTATCATCGCCACCTCTGCGCTTGCTTCGTTCAGCAAGGATGGCTGCGCTCCCCGCATCACCGCTGCTACTACCACCGCTGCCGTCACGGCGCGGGACAACGGTGTCGTGTGGCTCGATGCGTCGCATTGTGGTACCAGCGTCAAGTTTTTCCCATGAACGCGTACCCTACGAGCCGTCCTTTGGTGCGGAAGGTGATGCCCACAGCAAGAAGGTCCTCGATACTGGGTTCATCGCCTTCGGCAGGCACTGAAGCAGCGCCATCACCAGAGGACAGGGATACGTGCTCATTGAGAGCACTAGATGAGTTAATATCCTCCACCGCTACGTCTTCCTAGCCAAGTTCGCTCCTGTTGTCGCTCTCCGAACCATATCGGTTGCGGCGATTAGCGCCCAAATCGTGTGTCGGACTCCGGCATCCTGCACTCTCGCGCTCCCATTCATTATCCATCGCTCTTGCTCACACGCGATCGGCGTGCCGGCCGGCGAGCGGGAGATCGAGAGCTAGATGACGATGCATACAATGCACTGGCGAAGGGCGCGTTGCCTTGTCCACCCTCTAGATCCTGGCCCTGCTTGGTGTCAGAAGTCGGGTTACCCCAGATACGTCCACGGAGGATGTTCTGCTTGAGGTTACGCGAGGCGGTTAGGAGTGCGCTGCGCTAGAGCATATTGACACCAAGGCTAGAACAAAGAGATGAACCTATTAGTTGTAATGTCCAAATGATCGAAAAAATGACTCACAGTCGGAGATCCTCGTTGGTCCAGCGCAGAAAAGTGCGTCCAGTAACGCCCTCCCGGCACACCCACGATGCGATATCACTTGCCACACGTTCGGGAAGAGGCCCGTCGTCAAGTACACATACAGTTGCGATGGCGCCCACGTCTTTGGATCGAGTGGTAAATCCTCCTTCGGTCCCATGGTTGGTGTGGGGTTGCTGTCGGCCAGGTACGTCGGGAGAGTATCAGCGGCCTGCGAAATATAACATCATCTTCAGATTCGCTGCGTTGCGGGTGCGTGGGTGAACGCAAGGAGGATGGCAGGGGAGACGGGAGTTCGCCCGTCAGACTACAGTAGAAAAGAGTAGCGGTGACCGCGATATTCATGGGCACGTTTGGTCGGGCTCGCGACGAGGTACCGGTGGATGTACTGTAGAAATATTTGGGAGGACTGTTGTGTCCGGAGGAATTGGAACGTGACAAGAGAGCGGTGAGTCGTCTTGATGGCATATGGATGCGGGTTCGGTTTGAGAGTCGGGCCATGGGTGGTTGGCGGGCTGAGAGGGAAAGGGAGAGGACTTGGAGGAGAAGAAAGAACGGTGGATGTACTCATACAGTATCGGAAGCTGAGGGACAGGGAAGCAAGCCTGGTCACACCTGGTGACATCCGTCCTCGAATACTCCTCGAATACCGTATCTTCTGCTCAACGTTCCAGTACCTCGCTCGCGTTATTTGGCCCATACGCGTGCATGGTTCGATTCAAAGTACAGTCCTACTAGCCCTGACTCTGGGCAGCTGACTGCAACCAATAATTATCCCACCAGAACCGCTGGCTCCTCGTTGAATTCATCCTCGCTCCCTCCGCGTTCGACTCGACGCCACGTCATAGCACCACTTCACCACTCCCAGAGTTATCCAGCAAGGACGTTTTCAATGCATTGAAGCAGAGCGTGCTGCTTCATTTTGGAGATTTTGGTTGGGGAGAAGTCGGCGCGTCCCTCGCAAGTGAGCACTTCTCAACCAACGTTAACCTTTCTTTTCGTTACTACATATTTCGGTTGCGGTTGTTGTCGGATGGGGAACAGTCAAGTACTTTTCCCCCATGACGAACCTCTGCATCGTACGCGTCGCGCGGGGCGCAGCAGCGAGCACGACCTGGGCAGCACTCGTGTTACTGGACAGTGTTGGTGGGGGCGGGCATGGGCGTAAGGTCATTCCGCATGTAATCCATGTGTCTGGTGCGTCGTCTTTTGATCCTATTTTTTTCTCTCCTAGGTCATTAACTCTTCGGAATACGTTTTTTCTCATACCAGGTACTCTCAGGCATGCGCAGATCGCAGGGGTGGAATGGAATAGGGAGGCCATTGCGCGGGTGAAGGCTGGCGTGGATCTTTACGGTGAGTTGGGCTGCCCACGTCTCATGTATAATGCTAATGGGTTCTCTGTTTAGGTGTGGTGCCCCAGTGTGTGAATGCCAGCGTCACACGTTTTGAAAGGAGCATGCAAGAGATAGAGGAGTTGGATTGATGGACCCGAAAGCGAAACAAAACCGAGATACCCAAGTTGACGAAATCTCGTCCTTCTCATAACTTAGCTCGAGCACGAGCACGATGTCCTTGCTGTTGAAATAAACTCGAGTAGAGTTCGGCAATTGCCACCAGAACCAATCGTTGTGCGTGAGAGAACCTTACGTTATGGGTCGTGGTTATCCGACCGCCCCCGCTTCGTGTTACGGACGCCACGACGTGTCTTTTCATATATCAACAATGGCCCGTGGTGTAGCATCCCCTGCCCCTGCGTCACTTCCCAGGGTCTCTTTTATCAAAATTGTCGGCGAGAACTCAACGACCCGCGCTGGCGTACATGACAATCAACAACGTTCTTATGGGTGTTCGTGAATGCCCTTTTCTCTGTTCAGGTCCTTACCAGAATGTAGACAATGACTTTTCCTTGTTCGAGAGACCACAACACTACATTCGATACATCGGTATGTCCTCTTTCTCTGCGAAACATTCTTTGCGCTGAGCGTATCTGGTTAGAACCCCTGGAGAGTGAGCTTGCTGTCCAAGTCGAATACGACATGGATGAACAAGGTGTTCATCTTCGAATTAGTGTTGTGTGTCCGTGGTTGATCAGTCAGACAGACCAGGAATGGCTCGATGCTCTTAACGCTGAGCGAAAGAAGGAACAGCTTGACAAGATATCTTACGAGGCATTTGAGATCGTAATGGATAGGTTGGAGAAAGAGTGGTTTGATTTGGTGTGCGATGATGCCCCTTCCATCCTTGCTCTAACACATGTTGGCTGCAGACGAAGAACATTCCGAAACCCGACCTGGCACTACCATCGGAAGACTCGACTTGCGCAATTTGTGATGATTCGGAAGGCGAGAACACCAACGCTATCGTTTTCTGCGATGGATGTAATCTAGCTGTCCATCAAGGTTTGTGCGCACCTGGGCTAAGGCAGCCCATTCGATTTCAACACTGGCTCTTTTAGATTGTTACGGTGTTCCATATATCCCAGAAGGACAATGGTTATGTCGAAAATGTACGGTGTCCCCGGAGAATCCTGTGGTGCGTTTCAGATCTCCTTGTCATTTAAATGTTTCCAACGTTGGCACAGTCTTGTTTTCTCTGCCCGAATGAGGGCGGCGCATTCAAACAGACTGTCCATGGCGAATGGGTCCACCTACTTTGTGCAATCTGGATTCCCGAGACGCGTGTTGCGAATGAGGTCTTCATGGAGCCTATTACTGGGGTTGAGCGCATTTCGAAGCAACGTTGGAAACTGGTGTGTCCGGAGCTATGCTTCTTGCCCCTCTTTCTCATTCGTGGCTTCCCAGAAATGCTCAGTTTGTGACATTCGAGAGGGTGCATGCATTCAGTGCAGCAAGAATTCCTGTTTCCTAGCCTATCACGTCACGTGTGCGCGCAAGGAAAAGCTGCTGATGCCGATGAAGGCTTCCTCTGGCTTAGAACCCCCACCACTCCAGTGTTTCTGCGAAAGGCATATGCCCGTTAGTCTCACACCTTTTCTTCTCGCAAATAATTTGCTGAACAGTCCATAAGCGCGAACGACTTGAAGCACGCGCCGAGGCCTTGAAAGCTGAGGTTGCGTCGGAACACTCCGAAGCGAAGTCAAGCAAGTCAGCTCGCGCCTACGCCAAGACATACAAGCCTGGCCCCCCTGTCGTTCCTTCCCTCATTCTATCGCGCATCCTCCAGTACATTAATAAGATCGTTATCCGTAAGCGTAGCGAGTTCGTCGAACTTGTTTGCCGGTATTGGAGCCTGAAGCGCGAGGTACGTAGAGGTGCACCCCTCCTCAAAAGGCTGCACCTGGAGCCTTGGACTGCATCGGCGAGTAGTCGTATTCAAACGGACGAAGAGAAAGTAGCAAAGCTAGAGGTGTGCCGTGTACCGTCTATTCCAAACCATGAATCTGACGAGTACTTCTTAGCTCACGAAGCGCTTGCGAAAGGACTTGGCTGATATGCGGACCCTTGCCGAGCTCAGCCGGAAACGCGAGAGCCGGAAACTGGGGCAAGCGCAGATCGTCCAGGAGGTGCTTAATCAAATAGTCTTCGCACACGAGGCGCGGCTCCGAATGGCCTTCGAGAACACTGTCGCGTCCGTATTATATCCTACTAGCTTCGCCCAGCTTACTAGAACCCCGCCTCAGGTTTGACCGCCAGGCATTTTTTAAGAACCCGATCTCAAAGTCGCAGGTTCCTGACTACTTTGACATTATCCAGAAGCCTATGTGGTGGGGTGCTATTGATGAGAAGCTTGATCGACATGAGTATTGGGATGTTGAGGCGTTCAAGGTGCAGCTTGTGTTATCAATTGTGTCCTCACATTGACGGGTCTAGCAAGGCCGATGTCACCCTTGTCATCGAAAATGCGATGCGATACAACAAGCCTGGGTCCCCATACTACAAGGCAGCGCAACGCATCATGTTAAATTCAACAACATCACTATCGGAACTTGACAACTTACGAACATCGGCACCTTCAGAACTTGTAGATAACGGACAGACGGATAGTAGTCACCTACAACGTGACACTTCGACGATTGGTGACCTCGAACCCCCTCTGGCCTTGCTTGATCTTCTTGTGTCCCTGGACATAGCAGACGAACTCAGTATCGTTTTACATTCCGACCCACTTCAATCTCTGCTGGCATATGAACTGCCGGAATCTAAGCCCGTACCAATCGCCCACGTGCAGCCAGCCCTCCCCCATCGCAAGAAGAAACGCGAGCGTAAAGCGGAGCTTGGAAAAGGGCGCACTGAACTGCGCGCCTCTTCGGCGGCGCAAGTAGCAGTCGCCCCCGACCTCGACTCCGAGATGGGTGATGCCTCGTGTGACTCTCACACGCTTCCCCCCACCAGCTTCTCAGTGAAGTTGGCACCGGCTGTAGACACGGACCTAGTGGCCAAGACGATAGCAACTACGACCGTTGCGAACTCTGAATTGGATTACGGATCAGAAGCGGAGCAGATTCTCGGCAAGCGCAAGCGTGCGAAGCCCGCTCACTCGCACCCTGGCACGGATGCGGAAGTTTTGACAGATATCAATCCAAAAGCCTCGTTCGCACTATTTGATAAGGGATGGATATTAGATCCGGGCGTACGCCGTGGTGGGCGCGCACGGATTGAGCGACTACCACCACCTCCAACGAAGAAGCGGTCCAAGGGTGCGTGTGTTTCTCGCAACCGTGTTCCTCACGACAAATCAATGTGGCCCATGCGAATCAATTTTAGTTATCAAGGCATGTATGCCGGCAATTGCGATGACGGAGCCTGGCCAAGCCGGAACAGACCTGTTGCACCATGTCTCTCCCTATGCCCCCATCCCGACTACTGTTTCAGATAGATCAGGAGACTTCCAGACAAGCGGGGTTCTGCAAGAGACAGATAGTCCTGGCATTCTCGACGACCCAAGGGCCTGGGCACCTGTGACAGAGAGATCAACGATCCTTACTGCAGAGAGTAGTGCATTTCTCGCGGGGCCTGGAGTTATCCCTGTCCAGGGTGCGATGTCGGCGCCACAAGTTATTGGCGAGGAACAGGATAAAGAAACCCCGCATTTTGACGAGGTGGCATTATTTGATGACAAACAATTTGTGGCAATGGACCAAGTACCTTCGGAGCAGGGTGATTATCAATTTTGAACCAAAGTTGACCATACAATGACTGACATAGGCGGCAGAACATCAAGATGTTACAGATGTAGAACTTACTCATGAGGAATACCTTGACTTAGAACAGCACGCAGAACGCTCAGTATCGATTCCAGTCTCCAGAAGTGACGAACCAGGTACCTCGCTGACACTGGAAGAGGCGAGACTCCGGCTTAAACTGGAACCCAACATGACTCTTTCGCAGGACCCGGACGGCAAGCTCGTCATTCAGGAATTGGACTCGCCGGTCACTCGCCGTGAGAAAGCTCTGAGGAGAAAGCGAGCCCGCTCCCAACTTGCCGCGACCGTCGTTAGCGTATCTTCTGCATTGGATGGCTCGGATCTTAGCTCGCTTAGCGAGCTCAGCGAAGATGAGGAAGGAAACGTACGCGTCAAGAAGAAGTTCGACATGGCCAAGTTAGAGACGAATCAGCCTGGTCAGGTCGTGCTGAAGGATGGCAAGTTACTAGATGGTGGAACTTTGGGTGCGAACATCATTTCTCTGATTTCAATGCCAGCTGCTGAGCTTCAAATATAGTCTGGGCGAAAGCTAGTGTGTTCTGATCCCGACTTCTTGTAGATGCACCTTAACAATTCTTAGAGAACTTCCCATGGTGGGCCGCAGTTATCTTTGAGCCAGACGACCCCACGGTACCGCAAAGAGTATTGAAATCGCGCCCTACGAAGTCTAGGTCACCAACGGGCCATCATCTTGTACGCTTCTATGATTCCTCCAAGTCATGGTGCGTACACTTCCAATTCGAGTATTGCCTTGGTTCATCCAGCCCTTTAAGGCAATGGGTTGAGCTCGACCAACTTTTATTGCTTGGCGAGAATGATGGTACGTTTGTCAGACGGTGCTGATTATATGCGCCAACGCTCTTTTGCGTAGAACTAGATCAATCGCTTCTAACTGCATCCAAGAGACAGAAATTCAGCTCTGCGAAAATGCGTCAGGGATGCCGGGAGTCATATAGGTATTGTGCTCATCTAGAACGCTGATCTATGTGCTGATGTGCCAATTCAGGCAGGCTAAGATGGAAATGGAGACGGAAGACGATGTGGCTTTGGAGGGAAGCGTAGATCCGTCATCCTCTGCCATACCTTCGGTTATGACTCAAGAATGTCAACTGGAGACAAGTGATACGGCCCTTGGCAGAAGTGAGGAGTCAGTAGCCCCGTCATGACTATATGCTCCGACTCGCTTTCGGGCTTGACTGAATATGTGGACGGATCTTGTGTTGCCATCATGATTGCGTTACGGTTGTGTCTGTACCGCCTATTCCGTTTATCTGTAGTGATTCGATGAAGAATAAGGTTATAGCATTGAGGCAGCGTGCAGTTATTCCATATTTTATCGGCCCATCATCAGATGCCAGGGACATACAGTAGAGATCAGAGTGAGCTCATTAATCCGCGCTTGTGGCGCATTCTGTAAGGGGGTTTTGCCGATACTAGCGCCGCGTGTTTCAATCGTGCTTGACGAATGTGTGACCTAGCCCATCCTCATCACCGCGCTCAACGACTCGCAAATAAGCCCTTCTCTGTTCCCCGTCTAGCAAGCACCCTTTTCTATGCACTTCTCCGATACTAATGGGGGCTCTAATGCTGATTATACCCCGGTCACAAGTAGCGAGGTTGAGGAAGGGCTTAATTTGCGGAGAAATGCCTTTGCAAAGCTTATGATGACAACGGGAATGCGCCGGAAGAGATTTGCTACGAGCGACGGTGGAGATCTGTCGGTTTCTACGAAGCCTGCTACAAAAAGGCGTGCAGTCATGAATGCAGTATATGTTGATATTCCGGTTTGGTCCTCAAACGTGAGTGTGGGTGTTGTCCCGACTTTCGTAGGCTTCAATTTATCGTATCGCTTATCTCGAGATTTCGAAGGATAAAGGCAAGGGCAGAGCACCTTCCAATCTAGTTGTCGGACTTGGCGTCCCGAACTCCGAAGCCAGTCGGAAGTGCGACGAGCTTGCAACGCTTCCGAGTCAAGGCGACTCAGATACCGGTGACTCGGAATTCGAAGCAAGCGACGGAGACGAAGAGGGTGGAGACATCAACCTGCGCCACAGTCGCGGGTCCCCTTACAAGAGGACATCTTGCGCTGTCGTCAGCCATTTTGATGATCTTGAGGGGGATGAAGCGATCGTATTTGATGCTGCCATCAAAGCTTCCATTCGCGACACGGTAAATGGAGGTGCATCAACAAGCGCAAGCGCCATTGGCCGTGTCCGCGCTGCGCTCGCTCCAATGACATCGGCTCATCGCTTTGTAATGGAGCGAGGGTTCGGGGTGGATTCGGACCTAGTTCCTGGTAATGAAATCGAGGGCGAGGTCCTGGTGTTCCCCGATTCGAAAGACGAACCCATCATGCAGATGAGAACGGATCAAGGCAGAAATAAATGCAGAGACGAGTTACAAGTGACAGTAGGATCCGACGTCGACGACATTCATCATGGATACTTCTCTGAGGGAAGAAGTGGTCCTGGACTCGGCCTCATTGAAAAACAAGAGACAAAGACGCAGCTCGATCGACATTTGAGTTACATAGGTCCAGCTGCCATTTTCCACCTTACAATGTCCGTGTGTCATCAATGGCCTGTTTGCGTATTCCCTTTTCACCGTGATATGACTGCATTTTTAGCTCCTCAATCGGGCTCGGCCAGGCTTTGACCCGTATCCTGCAGTTCAGCGGCACACTCGCGGACGAAGATCAGAAAGTGTGCACTTTAGATGCAGCATTAACCAGTTCATCACCAACATATTTAATTTGTAGACTCAAAAATTACAACTCTCATACTGGACGGACGTGGTGGAGGAGTTCTTTACGTCATCAGCGCATCTCAAACTTACACTCCGAAATGAACAGCAAAGGGAGGAAGTAAAAGTATTTGGTTCGTCTCGTTTTGATCCAAACCGCTAGAAGCTGTTTACTATCATAGTGGCAGAGGTTGACACGTTACACCTTCCGACTTTTTTTCTTGTGACAAGCCAGTCTGGCGTCAAATCCATGGCACTGTCCCTCGACGGTGCGCACGAACACATCGTTGACTCGGAACCCAATCGCGCGATAGTACGATGTGATACTGCTATGTGGACGTTTCGATACCACAGTGGGTACATGGTAATACACCGCGGGCCATTTACAGCACATGTCACCATGACTAGTAACGCAAACTTGGACGTCACCGTAGCCCGGGCTGCATTCCCTTCTACACTTATGCTCAAAATTGATCACATCCAATTCGACTCTTATGAATTCGAGAAGCACGTCGCGGTTAACGTGATTGGCGGCACTCCCCTTGACACCGATAAGATTCCACTGATCCACCATATCTCAAAACCAACCCAGACGTTCACTAGAAATGGTGCAGCCGGAGTTCTACCAGCCACCATACAGTACTTGCATCCGCGACCCTTACAAGTTGGCCTGAGAGATGAAGAAAGAAGTGATGAACCTCGGATAACTTATGAGCATGCGTTCATTCCTGCAGACCCAGTGAACGCCTTCGGTATCTCGCAGGTGATCATGTGGTGTCTTGAGGTAGGCCTACCGATGTCCATGCATTCTTATCTCCACTTCGCTCTGCTCCAATCCATCAATTTCCGACATTGATTATATATTTACACAGGGAGATACATCCGCCATCCAGTTTCACGATCCTCAACCTGAGTTCTGCGATGTCCCAGGCGACATTCAAGCGACCGTCGAGTTTGTGGAGCCCCCCAAACCGGAGCAACTTCTGGGGCTCAGATTACCCGTACTTTTCCAGCAAGTATCGTTCTACTCTCAAACCCACTCGTATTTGACTCACTAGGTGTTTCAGGCAGCAGCTGCATCTACATCACCCTGAGCTTCGCGATGCCTGGGGTGACCTCGAAGCAGTTGTCAGAATAGTGAAGCCCCAAAAGGCAGAGCAGCCCTTAGGGCTCAGAGTAACCCTTCTACCTTTCCAGCAAGAATCACTCTACTGGATGCGTATGCAAGAAGCCGGAAAGTACGCTGGTGGTCTACTGGCGGTAAGCCTTGCGCACTTTCAAGAATGCCCCTTCCACTCACTCAATTCTTGATAGGACGAGATGGGGTAGGTTGACACTATAGGGCGCTCAAAACCGCAACCTGACGGTGTTGCAGGATGGGTAAGACGATCCAGATGATCGCTCTCATGGTATCCAACCCTGCGAAGCCAAATCTAGTTGTGGCGTTCGTCCTCCTTTATCCCTTTTGTTCTACGGACGCAAACATACCTACTTTACAGCCCGACAGTTGCTATCTTGCAGTGGCGCAATGAGATCGAAACGCACACAGCCGGAATGGACGTACTCGTCTGGCATGGTGCATTGCGCATGACTGACCCCAATGAATTGAAGAAGTATGATGTCGTCCTCACCACGTACGCCGTGCTTGAGAGCTGTTTCCGTAAGCAACAGTCAGGGTTCAAGCGCAAGGGTACACTCATCAAGGAAAATTCACCTCTCCACGCCATCGAATGGGAACGTATTGTTGTGCGTTGACGTGTAGGCTTTTCCCAATGCTTCTTACGTATCTGCACTGCGCCAGCTTGATGAAGCTCATAACATAAAGGAGCGAGCGACAAATACGGCAAAGGCAGCCTTTGAGTTGAAGTCGAAGTATCGCTGGTGCTTGTCAGGGACACCACTCCAGAATCGAGTAGGCGAATTGTACAGTTTGATCAGGTTCTTAGGTTGTGACCCTTTCTCCTATTATTACTGTGCGTTGTGCCATTTCCTTCCCGGCCATAGATTGTCGTTTGAAAAAGATTGTTCTCAGGTAAGATATGCAGTTGCAAGTCTCTACGCTGGAGGTTCGGCGACAAGCGAACCTGCGATGGTGTGTCTGCCATTAGCTTTGACCTTGTTGCACCTCGCTAACTAACATACAGATTGCGGACATAGCCCTATAAATCACATATGTTTCTGGAACACCGAAATCCTCACACCCATTCAAAAGCGTGGAATGCAAGGTCCGGGTGCCATCGCGTTCAAAAAGTTGCACGTCTTGTTGGACAGGATCATGCTACGGCGAACAAAGATCCAGCGCTCGGACGACTTGGCCCTGCCGCCGCGTACGGTCGTTATACGGCGCGATTACTTCAGCCAGGAGGAGAAGGAACTGTACATAAGCCTTTTTTCAGATGCAAAGCGGCAATTCAGTACATATGTCGACACTGGGACGTTATTTAATAGTGAGTTTTGTTCCCAAAAGAGAACTGCCTTATCACATTAGCAAAATTACAGACTATTCCAATATCTTCACCCTGATTACGCGCATGCGTCAAATGGCCTGTCATCCTGATCTCGTAATCCGCAGCAGGAGCAATGCTGGAATATTCGACGAAGGGGAGGCGGAATTCACCGTATGCCGATTGTGCAATGATGTTGCAGAGGATGCCATCCAGGCAAAATGCCACCATATTTTTGACCGCGAGTGCATCAAACAGTACTTTAATTCGTCTGTCGAAGCACATGTAAGATTCTGTTGTATATTGTTCTGTCGCATGGTGCTAACAGCTCCGCGACGTAGCTCGCCTGTCCAATTTGTCATGTCGATCTCACAATTGATCTCGAGGCACCAGCCTTGGGGTTGGAAATGCCAGCTGCCCCGCGCCAGGGCATTCTTGGCCGTCTCAACATCGACGAGTGGCGATCGAGTTCGAAGATAGAGGCACTAGTAGAAGAACTAACTAGTCTGCGTAGTCAGGACGCGACCACGAAGAGCATTGTATTCAGCCAGTTTGTAAACTTTTTGGATTTGATCGCGTTTCGGCTACAGCGTGCTGGGTTCTCGGTAAGTCATTTCCTTCATTGGTTCAGACATCAGTTGATGGCAACCCTCAGATTTGCCGGCTTGAGGGTACGATGAGCCCCGAAGCGCGTAATGCCACTATTCATCATTTCAGTCGGTCCTGGGCTACGCTATGATAGTGCTTCGGCTAAATTAATTTTTAGTGAACAACGTGCACGTCACAGTATTCCTTATCAGCCTGAAGGCTGGTGGTGTGGCACTCAACTTGACGGAGGCATCTCGCGTGTATCTGATGGATAGCTGGTGGAACCCTGCTGTTAGTCTCTCCCCTCTGCTTCCCGATTGATCTCACTTTTTGGTCATGTCTAATGCCGTTCTTGGCCACAGGTTGAATTTCGTGAGTGCCGCGTATCGTCGCATTTGCTTTTCGAGCTCGCATCAAATTAGAGGCCATGGATCGGATCCATCGACTTGGGCAGCGTAGACCTGTGCAGGCTATCAAACTTGTCATCGAGGATAGCATTGAAAGTCGCATCGTCGAGCTACAGGAAAAGAAGTCGGCGATGGTGGATGCCACGCTCTCCACTGACGACTCGGTGCGCCTTCCTTAGCCACTTCAGACGATATCTCTTAACGCGACGTCACTAGGTTAAGGGCCGACTTACACCTGAAGACGTACGTCCTATTCTCCCTTAGACTGTGCCATCATTTCTGAGCGACGGTGTTTTCAGCTGTCCTTCTTATTCAGGGTAATCTTATCCCCTTTCGTTTAGAAATTGTATTAACTCATGCACTCCCTTACAGCTCTAACAAGCTCCATGGCTAAGCCAGGCCTTGTATCCCAGTGCCAACCCTATTGCACCCCTTTCGAGAAGACAAGGTAGCTGCTCAATGTATTCGAATGTGTATAAGATATGACGCTGTATAATCAAAACCAACTGAGCAACGACTGAGTGCCAGGTTGTTGGGTGATGTCATCGGCTGGTTGCACCACCGAATTCTGTGACCTCTGCCCTGCTGTATATACTGTATACCCCTCTAGTATGGCCATTGAGCCATAATCTTAGTATATAAAGTTAGAGATTGGTGTAACCACACTGTGATATTTCAATGGTGCCAGGCTGGAGCAACTGCAATTGGACACCAACCTTACAGCCCTAGGGATCTGCATGGGTGCACCTGTAGGAGTGTTTTCTCATGCTTTTTAGCTTCATAGCAAAAAAAAAGTTCATCTAAAATGGTTAAGAAATGACTGAGATGCTATATCTCAGTCATTTCTCAACCATTTTGGATGACAATTTTTTGGTTTCAAAGCTGGGAAGCATGAGAAAGCATACCCATGGGTGCACCCATGTGAAACCTATACAGCCCAAGAGAAAGGTTTATATGTGCCTAGACATTCCTATCATAGAGATACCCTTACTATCTTAGAGTCTGTTCTTATTGTATTACCATATCTTGGTATTCAGAGAGAAAAATATTTATAAATAATATGATCCTTTCTAGCACCAAATCTAAGGTCTTTCCCCCCTAGTCTTCACTTACAGAACAGTATGTCCTCCCTCTCCTTCCAAGAAGTAAACAGTTCTATCTGCAGTATGCTCCTTAGTTTCTGCCCTCAATGCTTTACATCTCCCACAGGGTAGTGTTTCAGAAGTTTAGTTTGTGCCTGAAACTAATTAGCAAAATGAAGGCCCAAACATTATTATGCTCCTTAGTTTCTGCCCTCAATGCTTTACATCTCCCACAGGGTAGTGTTTCAGAAGTTTAGTTTGTGCCTGAAACTAATTAGCAAAATGAAGGCCCAAACATTATTGGATTATTTAGAAAATATAAACACTCTATCTCCTATATCTAATGCTGGTGTGTTTAATTTTTCTAAGCAATCTAATAACACTTGAACCTTCATTTTGCTAATCAGTTTCATGCACAAACCAAACTTCCCCAACACTACCACAGAGATGCAGGCCAAGTCTTATCCACCCTATACAAGGTGGCAGATGCATAGCTTAATTCTATAAACATAAACTTCTGAATATAATGTGGCAGTGCTACATAAGGAATCTAATAACATTTACAATTACCAACACCAATTGCACTGAGAGCAGGGCTGTCACTAGAGCTGAGCCCAATGGCCCCAATCTCATCTTGTATACATTTATGTCTGTAGCCCATCTGCCTATCTTATCCTGAAAAGGCACTTAGAGTAAAGACTAAAAATACATGATACCAAGAGGAGTGGATAGTAGCAGTTTGTGAAATGGATAAGGGTAAGACTACCTGAGAATGCAGGTTGCAAATCTCGGCAGAAATGCATGTGTTTATGAAACCATGGCTAATGTCTGTCTAGGAAGAGTTGGTGTAAGGGACGATGAGAAGTCTAAACGGGACATTATCCTTGTCTTGGTCGTTTAGAAACCTTATCATATATATCCTCTCAATGATTCTTGGGCCTGGTATGCTTAACATTTAGAGGCGATAGCGGGGATTATAAGCCCTCGACATCATTTCACATCAGAGTATGTAACTCACCAGTTTCCCCTTTTATTTTGTTCTTCGTAAGATCGGGTTGTGTTATCTAGCTCCTCCAATATTGGGCAATGTCGTGGAAGCGGTCAACGACTTTCGTGAAATAGGATGTCTCGTTCAAGAGCGTCTCGAAATGCTTCATCGCGTCTTCCTCTGTGAGATCCAGTAAAAATTTCTCTTGCAATAGCTCGTGTACATTGCGCCCCTTTATGTCGGGGATATTTGCATCAACCATGAGGGTGACGAGATTAAGAATGAGATTGGCACTCTTCCGAAGGATGCTGAACGCGGTAAAGCAAAAATTCGTGAAGCGTGCATAGTGCTGCGAATGCACACCGCCCATGCCATCAACCATCTCTTTGCAAACCTTGACAGCAGGCGGATACAGTTTCGGATCATGCCCAAGTATGTAGCCAAAGTCGACATGGAAGAAATGACCTGGTGGGGAATCCGTTCGACTAACGCCCATCAACGAGATAAATTGGTACGTACCATCTGGTGCAACAAGTAAATTGTCCAGATGACGGTCCCCAACGCCGAGTAGATAGGTCACGACGCAATACCCCGCTGCGGTAGAGGAAAATGAGGAATATCATCCCACTCACAAGGCGAAAGGCATACCACAGCTGCGAACGAACGCATCGATGACGGCTGGATCAACCCCATACGTACCAACACTGCCCTCGTCGGGATAATGCGCGCGCATATAATTTAACAACGTCCCATGCTCACTCACAATACTGGCGATGGTTTTGCTTGGGATGAATTGCATCATGCCTTGCTGTGGCCCCGTGGCAAGTACGGGATAAGGCGTCAACTTGACATCAAGATTCTCTTGCCTAAGCAGCCGATCCATCAGAGTGAAAAGCTGGATGACAAGCTGATCTTGACGCAAGTCATCCCCGTCCTTGAAAATGATGGGATACTCTGATCCGTCGGAACAACTGAAATACAGCAAGAGTGGTGACAAGTTCGACTTGAAAATCGACGCCTTTTCTGGAATTATACCCACTACTTCGATATTTCCGTTGAGCGGAAGAGGGAGAGGCGGCATTGAAAGAAGGTTATTCCTCGGATCGGCAAGGAAGGAACGCAGCTTCTCTATTCTCTTTGGCCGCGGCTCCTTTTGGTTACTAAATTCCTTAGCACGCTTCGCGAGAGAGGTAACGAGCTCCGCCTGGCCTTTCATAAGTTCTCTATGTTTGGCACCGTTCTCAGACTGTAAAATGAACTTTTGGGCACCATTCAACCAAACTAAAAGTAGATGTCGTACCTCTTCCACCCGCTTCATGAAATCAAAGATGACTTTGCCGTACATCCTACCCATCTGGCGATCCTCCAAGGCAACCTCTACGGTCAAGTACCAATACAACCTGTACCCCAGGACGTAATTTTTCACGGCGCGGGTAACCAAAAAGTCTGCGAGGCCGCTGTCATCATATGATATAGCGCTCGTTGTCGAACGCGACGATCTTGCGTCGCTAGCAGAGCTCTCGAACTTGAGTGCTTGAACCAGTTGCAGAAGGTATAGCATCAGCTCCTAGACAGAGTAAGCCAGCATGCGCACGGCTGCAAACGCTGCACTCACATCATCGTCTGCTCTGGCCAGTTGCCTGACCGCGAAAGCCCGAACTCGCGAATCAACAATACCAGGACCAAGAAGTTCTAACGCATCATCGGTGTCGATCTCTGTCCACATAGGCAGCAACTCTTCCACGGCTTGTTTCACCTCCATAGGGTCCCGCCATGTTACCGATTTCACAAATTTGGTAAGACCACGTTTATCCCGTGCGAGGTAAAATCGGTATTTCCAGACCAAATCTTTCTCCTCTGATGTTAAGACTTGACTTGGCGGATAGTTCAAGATGACCTGGAAGACCCAAATGTCAATTGAGACAATATTAATTCAAGACGAAGATGGAGCGCACCCCGAGTTCATCTCGTAATTTCGTGTTTGGCTTCAGCTCACGGTCATAGGGACTGCTACGATGGCTGCGTACGAGGCGACGGTGCTTATCTTCGACGGGATTCTCACGGGGTATGTCGGGATCCACAACAGCCCACATTGCTGGGTCGGTGTGAAATGACGCCGGAAGGAGAGGAAGCTCTGGGGAATGGGTGGTAGGTAATGACGATGATGGTTGAGTAGGCAATGCCACAGCTTCCTGTGGGCAAAAGAGTCAAGCGATGACAAATACATGGAGATACGGAAGGAACTACCAGCTCGCTGAAAATAACGGGGAAATCAAAGCGAGGCAGATCGATATAAAGATAGAGGTTGTTCGATTTCTCTGTCTCTTCCTTCACCGCGTTCAGTGATGTACACGACATGAACAGCATAGGGGTACGCACTGCGTGAATCTCTGTCATCCTCCGGAAAACCAATTTATCTAGCCACTCTGATTTAGGCATATCGCCCCTCTCATGCTTCTTCACGAGCTAAAATGTCCAACAAAATTTAGGCCCTTAGCCCTCGAAGAACAACAAGCATCTCACCTTTTCCAACCTCCCCATCTCATCCCTCACATCTGATTTGCTGGGCGTTGTGGTTTCCACACTTCCGTCGGCTTCTTTGCCCTGCCACAACAGCAATCGATGCTTCCCTCTTCGCAGCGTCCTACCAACCCCGAGCATTGGCGACCAATGCCTCGTCTACAATATCAGCCCGGAAAATAACGCACCATTTCTTGCTGAATAGTCGGAAAGTAGTGCCACCGACAGGCGTCGCTGCGCGAGGCCCTGCTATATCCCATATAGTAAATGTGATTTGGGAGCTGAGAGGGAGATCACAGTAGCGGATTGGCAACGTTATCCACTCGTTCCACCTAGTAAGAAAGGTCAGAGGGGGTTAAGGAAAGGATGTTATGGTGAGGCGCGGACGTATAAGTGGTCTTGAAGGCCTTATAGGCTGTCCGAAACGGGATAGTGAGTGGCTTGTTATCCGCAAGGAGCTGACAGCTAACGAAGAGATCTGAGAGTCCGCTGTTAGGGAGATTAGGAACTATAGCTCCATAACATGATAAGGTAACCAGGCGTACGGGGATTGGACTCCATGAAAGCGCAGTTCCGGTTTGTCGATAAGCTCTGTGAAAGGTCGGGGATGACGGATGCCTTCTAGCTGAGATCTACCCTTGCATTAATGAACGGGAGAAACCCAGGACTAACTCGGCACCCACATTCGAAAGGTGACGGGAACTTTGAGATCACAAGAGCGTCCAAAACTAAAATCTTCCTTGTTATCCTTGTCCATCCAAAAGCTGGTCGTTACAGAATGATGTGATTGAAGAGGTCAAGCTGAGACAGGTGGATGTGGATACATTATGATGTTCGGTCACGTGTCAACGACTCAACACAACCACGCTACATTGTGGTACACGAAGCACTTTCTTCTTCTCACTTGTTATGGGTACTTAGATACGAGTATCATATACATCCCTCGGCTCAACGCCACTCTGTCCTCGGCGTATGTTCGCTTGTGCCCATCTATTGCGAACAAAGCATCAACGTCAATTCACGATAAAGCTGTCTTGACTTACTTCTTAATACGAATAGACTCGATCTGGATGAATCCCGTGGTGTCAGTCGGTTCGAAGCCTCCCAACTCGTCCATGGACGATTCCTTTTCGTCATATAGACCCTGGACAAGCCAGTCAGTCAATGAATGAATAGACAACAGTCATCAGCAACCCACTTCGTTAGAGGAACGGCCTTCGATGACCACGTTGCCTTTGTACAGCTTCAGCCGAACCACGCCGTTCACTGTGCGCTGACTTGCGGGAATGGCGCTCGTAACAAATTCACGTTCCGGGGTGAAAAAGTGACCGTTGTACAAGATACGACTCAACTCAATCGTAACGAACTGATCGCGAAGTGCACGGACTTTCCTATCGAGGGTCAGTCCCTCCAGATCGACATGAGCCATGCGTAGGATCGTGGCGCCGGGTGACTCATAACAGCCCCGCGATTTGACACCGATGAATCGGTTCTCGACGATGTCGATGCGCCCAATTCCGTGCTTACGACCTAAAGCGTTTAACGCCAGGAATATTTCGACTGGGTCTTCATAGGTGGCCGAGCCCACCGTTATTTTCACAGGTAGGCCGGTCTTGAATTCGATCGAAATAGACTCGGGTGTGTCCGGAGCATCTTCGAGAGAAGAGGTGAGCTTCCACATATCATGGGGCGGCGTAGTGTTTGGATCCTCTAAAATTCCGGCCTCGTATGATATGTGGAAGAGGTTCTCATCCGTTGACCATGGCTTAGCAGCGGTCTGTTGGACGGGGATCTGCTTCTCCGCTGCGAAAGCGAGCAATGCCTGGCGGCCAGCGAATCGATGGTAGAATTCTGCGTTATGGTTCAAAGACGTTTAATACGGGTCCTATTGTTCCCCACAAAAGAAAAATGACAGGCCTACCAGGAATTCGCCATGGTGCGATCACTTTGATATCGGGCTTGAGGCCGTAGAACGCGAGCTCGAAGCGGACCTGATCATTTCCTTTCCCCGTACAGCCATGAGACACGAAGCTAAAGGCATAGAGGTCAGTCTCCAACTGGCTGAGAAGGGAGACACGATATAACTTACTCGCAGCCCTCCCTCTCCGCGACAGCCATCATTCCGCGAGCAATGACTGGTCGCGCCAGTGAGGTCCCAAGAAGATACACGTTCTGGCCAGGAATCATTAATCAGATAGCTTGGTCGACAGTTTAGGGAAGGGATGTGCTAACTTCATAGATGGCATTGGCTTGAATGGCAGGATAAATGAGTTCGGTAATAAACTCGCGCTTGAGGTCCTGCCCCAAGCAATTCGATTTTAGCGTCTGCTGCCTCATAAGGATGATCGACTGACCTCGAGGAAGAACTTCTTCGCTCCGACGCTCAGGGCCTTCTTGCGGGCAGCCTCAAAATCCTTCGTGAAACATGGTTAGTGGTTACTTCGTGATTTAAATCATTTCTTACCTCCTCCTGACCGACATCTGCTAGGAAGGCATAAACATCGTACCCCTGTTCAATGAGCCATGCAAGGATGCATGAAGTGTCTGGAATCGTTTCGATCTCGGCGATCACAGGTTATCGGTGGGTGCTCACCAAGGCCACCAGAGTAGGCGAGGAGAACGCGACCTTTGGAAGCAGACATGGCTATCGATCTTACTGGGGGTCAGTTGTCGAATGTGAACAAGAAAAGTTTTGGATTTAATCTCGCTCGTTATCATTTAAATAAGTTTGAGGTAATGAGGTAATTAGAATCATAAATGCAAATTACTTGCCAGCAGTTGTCCCGTATGTACCCAGCGATTCTCATGGAAATTTCCGTCGAAGAAGTCCATAATATTGACCTCATCCCATTAATTGTTGTCTCTGTGCTACTGAGTGACCGACGATTCTGTCCTTGACCGCACCCGAGCTCCGTCTCCACGTGACATGCATCCTTGTTTGGGGGCAGTCACGGCCGCGGCATGTCGCAGCTACACAGGGTCATCTTTCACAATTGACCACTGACATTCGACTTGGGACCCTGGCCAGATAGACACTCCAAAATCAGTGAGATTGTCCATAGTTTTGTTCTCCTTCCCCGTGCTCAGCTATCTATCCTTTCCATGGTTTCATATAGCGCGCCATTATTCTCAGCCTGAACGAAACATGGAATCAAGCTTGTCCGGTGCCCGACGTAGACAGTCGTCGCACATGCGCGAGAACCACTCTTCTCGATCCGATGGACCCTTCCTGGTAAAGAGGCATCGCGATGGGTCTCGCGATTTGGCGCATATTTTGTCCGATGACGACGACATAACGACGTCCAGGGGAGAGAAGCACCGCAGGAAAAAAAAACACGGCTCCTCGTCATTTACCATCCCTTCGAACTCCGGACCCCGCCCAGGAACTTCCACCGACACATTTGTGGAGCGCTCGCAAAGGCCTTCGAAGCAGAAGCAGGGAGCTTCGCGGTCAAACACCGATGTACCCGCCAACGTTGTTCGTCCGATGCAGCGTGGAAAGAGAGAAGTGTCTCGCGAGAGCAAACTCTCTTTTGCAAAAGCTTCGAACGCCATTGTTGCATCTGACGATGAAGCGGGCTCCCAACCCAGTTACGGCGGACCTATTGCCTCCACGGAGTTTAACAGGATAAAGAGGGAGCTAGAGGCGTTCAAGAAGGTCTGTTTTCTTCATCCATGACATACGCGTGGCTCATGGGACGCGCCTAGCAAGTGGCTGCTCAAAACAAGACTATTGAAAAGCAAGCCAATGTATGTCGTCCGGTTCCATCCTACACACCCCCTGATATTCGTAATAGACAATCTTGTCTCTGAAGAACGAGCTACGTTCAATGCACCAGGTACTCTATATGGGCAGTAGCATCGTGCCTCGATGTCTGATGTATCCCTTCCATAGACCCATAACGAACAGCTATCTCGAGTTGAGGTTTTAGAAATGAAAACTCGACAAGCGGATGAGGTATGACATCAGTCACTCCGGGTCAACACGATAGCTAATACCTGTATAGCTGACATCCAATATCGAAGGGACGCTCCAATGTCAGATCTGCATCGACACCCTTACGAAGCCTTTTGCGTGAGCAAATCGCCACTTTGCCCCAGTTCACACTTACTTATATCGTTTCCAGCCTTTCACCTTGTGGTCACGTCCTTTGCCAGGGATGCCTCCAAGATTGGTTCCGCAACGCCCCTGTACCTCAGGACGAGATGGACATTGACGAACCTCTTCCGCTTATTCTTCGCAAGAAGACATGTCCCTTTTGCCGTGCTGTGATTCGGTCTCGCCCACTACCCCTCTTTGTCCTTAAGAACCTTATGTCGGTTCTTGACAAGGCCAAATCCAAGGACGCAACCAGAGTCCCCGAAGCTTCACCACCCCCAGACCTCGAGGATCCGTGGGCAGAGATTTTTCCGTCTCCTGCGCAAAGCAACAGCGAATCTGACGCCGAAGACGAGGACGAAGACCTCTCTGAGAATGACTATTGGGCTCCATTTGACGTCATGTATGGTGACGATGACGATGACGTCGAAGGACTCCAAGAGTACGATAATACTTCTGATGACGAATACCAGGGAGAATGGGCCACGCCTAGTTGGGAACCGCCTGCACAGCGTTCGGTGACGCCGCTTGATCCGGAACCTCGCACAGACGCGCTGCTACGCCGCGGTGCAACGTATGGCATGATCGAATCGTACGAGATGCAGTATACACACCAAGACGGACTCACGGCACTCGTCGACGATTTGTGTCTTTACCTCGGTTGGAATATCGAGCTCACGGACGAAGACGAGGATGGAGAGCGCTTCATTGCGTGGTGTCTTGAGGACATGGACATCCGTCCCTACCGCTGGTCCATTCAAGACGACGGGCATATTCATCGCCTCGTACGAATAGATACATTGGAGGATTTCGACTCCACGGACTCGGAGAACTGGATTGGGGTAGAGGACGAGGATGATGAGAATACTGGGTTTTACTGAGCCGATATAGATCGGGGGCTTATAAAGGGAACAGGTTCTATGACCCCTACACCGTTTAGCCAAGCGTTACATGAACTCATTGTACTATTCATATTGTGCAGATGTCACACCAGTGAGATTTTAACTTGTAGGACGAGCTTTCTATGCCCCAGCTCCAACTTTTTCACGTAGACGTGGGATGTAAAGCCATACGTCATACATAAGCGGTGAATGTTGATTCTATAATATGTAAAATACGAAAGCTACAATAATGTAATTGGAATAGCAATGAATCCACCGTTGTCCGTTCGTGCTAATCGGTCGCAGGCCCCACAGCCTCCTCGGTACCTGTTACATCTTCCGCATGAGCTCGTCCCTTCCCCTTCTCAATTTTTTCGCTCTCTTTCTCTTGCTCATAATTGCGTAAGCGCATCTCGACGAGGAATTCTGTATCGCGAATAGACTGTGACCATCGTGAGAGGGCCCCCGAGCCCGTCGCACTGAGCCGGACAATACCTGCGCTAGCGAATATACCTGGATATACATTCATCACTGTAGGAGAATAATGAGCGACTGGAAATATGACTAAACTGGAAAAGGCTTACGGATGAAACGCTGGTCAAGCTGTACAGGAACAATGCGCCGCAACAGGACGACGATGACAGGAGGAAGCGCCAGCATGCCCACGAGGCCAATGAGGAGAGGCGCGATCACCTCAGTAGTCGCACTGAAGGGCTCCGGATTTGTCCATCCGTGCGTTTTGATCTGTCAATGACATCGGCGGTCAGAAAACGTAGCGCGGAGACGGTGAAATCCTACATGGTTGAATCCAGCAGTAATCCGGGTTAGTGGACGGAAGCGGTTCGCATGAAGTGCGATTTTTGCGTAGATAATGCCCAGCGCCCACATATCCACGACCCGTACATTTGGCAACAAGTCGGGATTCAATGAAAGACGGATAGGCATGATGACATATAACTCCACCACAAACCCAAGGAGAGCTGGAATGACGATGCCGACAAAGAACACAATGTACGAAATCTTGGCCAACCAGAGAATGCTTCGCTTGAGGAAGTATAGGGGCCAGTTCCCGCGTGCATCATCCGCGCTACGCCGTTGGCGCCTCTTATCCATCCTCTCAACGGCATGACCAACCACCCAACAGCCCCAAAGGGCATAAAAGCCAACTAGAAAAGAGTATCCGTCATGCATTTGTCTTTCGGTAAAAAGGTTGAATACGCCGCGACCAAGGAGGATAGGAGCAGACAAGGCAGTGGTGATGAAGACGCATCCGATAACCCAAAGGGCGAAGATGAATAGGCCTATGCGGTACTGGAAGCGAGGGGGGATGTATACCACAGTGTAATCATCCTTCGGATTCCGCCTAGCTTTCTCCGCTTCAGCGTCTTGGGCTGCAATCAGCGCCCGTGCCTCGTCATCAATAGGTATGCCATCGACATAGACTCTAGCTGTGGCGCGCATATCGCGGGGAACTGCGACGTTGTCACTGTTAGGCACCCTACGGTAGCTTCCGCGGAAATGCATTTCGCCATTTGCGGGCTTGGCACCAGGATTTCTGAAACGCAGCCAGCTGGTGAAAGGAATGTCGTGTTCTTCTTCTAAATGACGCCCACCAAACATGTATGATGTGAGGCGAAGGCGAACACAAAGATACTTCCAAATTGCAATTGCCGCCTTGCGGATGACCTTCCTCGGTCGGAAAAAGCGGAGTGTGTAGGGCAAAAGGATGTGAAGGAACAAGAGGTCAATAGGGACGTCAGATAACGGTTCACTTTAACTGTGATTAGACCTTGGCACATACAGAGAAAGACAGGAGACTCACCGGGGTTTCCAACGGAGAGGTAGGACAAGGCCCCGTCCCAAATGCATAAGACCTCCGATAGAACCGACACCGCAAGCAACTACCAATCCGTACATAACCGCACTCACTGACAGCTTGCGGAGCTGTACCAGTGCTGGGCGTTCGAGGATATCACGAATGGGATGGAAATTCTGGTCGGACGGGTCTTTGATGAACCACATTGCACCGGGCCGCATAATGGTGCGGCAGCCAGCCAATAAGATCGCGAATTGATACCTGCGAAATATAAATCGATGGCAGAAACCATACAAGGCAGAACAACCTACATAAACATTGTGCCCACGACCCAATGATAAAATGTTGCCGTCAACGGTGCATATTGGAAGAATGCAATTCGCGACTGAAGGCTCGCTTCGGGGAAAAGCCAGATGGAACATAAATCAAGGTTGATACCGCATCCCAGTGGGAATAAAACCAGTTCGATGATAATGAATGTTGCCACCTGAAACAGATATCAGCTAGGTAACGTTGAGTATTTCTCAGTAGACGAACCTTGACAACAAGCAACTGCTGCCGCACAGCACTCCTCACTGCTCTTCCAGCACTCCTCGCGGACCCAACCGTAAAAATGTTCAGGTAGAAGGCGAGTAGGAGTCCGATGACGGCATAGCCAAGCGCAATCGCGAAGATTCTCTCCCCCGTTCCATCACCGAGGGCCATTCGTGTCCAACCAGTCGCGACTTGATATGAACTCGAACTGACCTGCTTTCCTAAAGCTTTCAAGTAGGGTTTTGCCCTCGCAATGATGGGGTGTTTTGACTCCAGGAGACGAGCAATAATGGACGTGGTCGAGTTGGAGTGTTGCTCGACCGCGAGCTTTGAAGTAAGCGAGACGATGTAACTGTTTGCCGTATCCCAAGGGAAAGTCCTAATATACTCGCTCTAGGACACATTCAGTGTAATAGGCCAACGAAAGCAGTGGAAGACTTACAATGGTGTGGATGAAGCGCGCAGATGCCTCAAGGGCATCACCTGAAACAACCGCTGAGAGGACCCAATATGTAGCAGTGAAGAACCCGTTGAGAAGCCAAAAAATAGAAGGAAGGATCAGGTAACTGATTACAAGGAAAATGGAATCGACCACTGGATCCGTCACGATGCGTATGACGCGTATAGGCCAATGAAGAACCTGCAGAGCTCGTCTGGGATCGAGCTACAGGAACATTAGTTTGGGTTTTGCGGGGCATAATAGAGCAGGCTTACGGAAAGCAGGGCAGTTAACTTGCCGATTATAAAGGGAAGCCAGATTCCTATTCCTACTGCCACATCCAATACGAAAACCATCAAGGCCGCCTGCGAAGACAAATTTGAGTACATGTAGCGCTTCAAGAACTCTTAGTTAGGCATACATTCTGCGCAACGACGTGTAGCGGACCTCTCATGCCGATGGCTATAGGAAGGTGGTCAAGGAACTCGCCTCCCTTATAAGACGTAAGAATAAATTACCTTCAAGAGCACCCTCCATATCATCCTCAACGACCATATCTTCGTCAGCAAGTTGCGCTGCTAAGGCAGCATCGTCCACATCTTCCCCTTCCACGTCTTCACCATCGTCGTCAGCTTCTACGGCCACATCCCCCTCATCTGCTGCCTCCGCGGGCACTGCATCACCCCATTGAGGGCCCCAGGCTGCGCGTCTCGGTCCACGCCGAGCGGCACCTTGTAATTCTCTGGCTTCATCGCCATCTTCGTCGGAGTCTGCTAACAAACCAGGAAGATCTCCTTCATCATCTTCCTCTTCCTCCTCTTCCTCTGTGTTGGTTCGAGCTTCTTTGCCTGCGTCATACGCAATGATAGGCTCGTCCCTGAAAAATAGTGCCGCTTCTCGCTCGAATCGTTCATGGTTCATCGTGTCCCTGTTGTGGTCCAGTTCTCCCTCGCCTTCTTTAACACTGTCAAAGTACCCTTGCCGCACAGTGCCTTCTTGAAACTCTTCGGGAGGCTGGTAGGTGGCGAGGCTTGGAGACCCGAGCGGTGTGCTATCCATGCTGCCCCGGGGTAGAAGAGAAGGTGGGGCAGACGCTGGCGTCGGAATTGTCGTGTTAGGCATTGGCGGTCGTCGTGGAATAGAAAGCGCAGGTGCGGAAGGCGGTTGAGGATCAAGAGGGAGAACAGCGGGTGAAGAGGAAAGCGATGGTGATGACACCCCGCGACGGAAGGGTGTCGATCCAGCAAATTGGGAGACCGGTTCTTGCAAAAGAGGTGGGGTGGAGGTAATTGGGAAGGGAAGGGACCTCCGTGGAATATGCGGGAACAGCTGACCATCTCCTTCCTCGGTGGAAGCGAAAGAGAAAGTTTTCGAGTCAGCTTGCGATTTTGTCCGTTGACGCACGCGACGAGAGCTCCCATCATCTTCGTCTGGCGAAGCGATGGAGACCGTACTTATTGTAAAAGAGCGTCCGGTCCTGGAACCTTCCGCTCTTAATCTTTTATGAGCTGAGAGCAATGACATTCCGTCGTCCGTCGCAACCGGATGTGAGGGCGTGGGGGCCAACGCCGTCAGTACCGGTAACCGACTAATCAATTTCGGGGCTGGAGGTGGTGTCCAAATACCGTTGATATCTTGGACCATGTAGAGCTCTTCGATTGGTATGCCAGACAACTCGTTGGGTAGTTGCAGCGTGGAGAGACCATCCCGCTCGGCCTCTTCACGTAATCGTTCCCAAAGCACACGCCGTCTTGCCCGCCACCGCCAGGCATCGTCCACAGCATCCCCAAGCCATTCGGTCCAATCATCGGGAGCAATCATCGTATGTATACCAAATTCCATGCTGGTGGACGACGTTGGACCATCTTGAAGTATCGGATCGTCAACCTGGGCTTTGATGATAAGTTGCCATGGGTCCGTTTCTGCCACAACTCCATGCGGCGAGAACATGAGATCAATGCCGAGTCTGGTCATCTCAAAACGTTCGAAGTCGTAGAGGGTCCAAGAATCTGCACCAGGAATGCCCCAAGCAGTGCGCTTCTGCTTGAGGGCAGATAAGACACTTGTTGTATCGTGGGCAGCAGGGATCGAAGCAGGATCTCGATTGACTGACTCCTCGAAGTCTACAGCCTTTGCCTTCCCTTTGCCGCTTCCAGGAGAGGCATGTCCAGTACTTTTGAACTGAACCGATGGCCCTGTATCTTTGTCCGGTGAGTTCAATGCCCGTGAATCTCCGGGTAAAGACGTGCTTCCGAGGGAAAGAAGTCTGCGTGTCTCCGCTGCTCGTAGCCACCCTTGCCGCGCTTGTAAGTAAGACGCTTTCTGATCGTCCCTGACGATAGGAGATACTGCATTGCTGGGCCCAGCAGCATCGCTCGCAGGGAGTCCAACCTGATCTGGCTGGGCGGTCTGAGGGACGTATGTGGTATGTAACTCCTGCGCCCGGCGGGTTGGAAGCTGTGAGGGAATATCTCTGATTGGTAGCTCCGGGTGACGCCTACTCGACTCCAACTGACGCGGATCACCTTCCCTGGCGCGAGGCAGACGCTCTGCTTCAGCCTGTTGGCGCCTGCGTAATTGGATCTCGCGCTGCTCCATTATGGCCCTGGCCTGGTCACGCAAACGCTGTTGTCTTTCACGATCCTGCTCGGCCTCGGGCTCGGCTGCGGGGTCGCCTTCTTCGAAGACTCCAGGTCGGGCATTCTGGGATATCCATTCACGCAGAAGAAATATGGCGATGAAAACAAGGACGATAAGGGTTGCAATAATCTGGCCAGTGAATATATCTGTCGATACAGAGCGAAGCAGTGGATGTGCAAGGAGACCATCCAATGTAGATGAGTCGGTGTCATTGGAAGAGCGGCGAAGTGTTGTGTTGGTGGCAGTCGAATTGGATTGGGAGCGTGAAGTCAGATTGAAGAAGAAGGATGACGGTGATGACGATGATGATCTCGGACGTGCACTAAGCCACCAAGCACTACAAAACTTATCAAAAAGAGACAAGAAAGCAGAAGTCAGTCACGTACGTGGAATCGCCAAACACAAAGAACACCCTCCAAGTCCAGACCGTAAGCCAGGGCAGGATGGCGAGCCACACGAAGGACACGATGATGGCGCGGATGCAGAAAAAAACCGCAAAAACCACCTGTTGTGCGAATTTTCGTAGCAGGAGTATGACGGGCAACTGCGTAGGCATATCCTTTGCGTACACTGGAGGGAAGTCAGACCGAGCAGGGACTGGATTTCCAATGAAACCTTGCCTTTGGTAAATGAGTATGGATGCTTGCACACATCACAAGTCTTCTTTTTGCTATGGGAGAGCCATGTTGTCAAACTGTAAGGTATGTCAGTGCGGTCGAGGGAAATACGAGAGGCCACAGGACAGACCAATCTTGGTGAATGTACCGGATCGTGCCTGAGCATTTGCACGGATGAAAGAGTGGCTGATCTGGTTCCGCAGGCGCGCTGCAGATTCGGCAAGTGTCTTGGTCCGCGTCGCCTTCCACTACTAACTTCACCAGAGAATCCGTTCCAAGTTCAGTGTTCGGGCTACCGTCCGTCATAGTGGCCAATTCGTACTATGGGGCGCGGCGTTGAGGAAGCCTTAAGAACGAGCTGAACGTGAGGTGCTTACTTAAATGCGTAAGTAAGATCGTCAGCGCTGCGGTGAGGACCGAATGTTTGTTGTGGTACAGAGGAGAGTGCACTAGAGCGGCGTTGATGACGTTCCCCGTCGCCCTTGTGCTCTTGTGGCTGACTAATTCATGGCTAATATATTAATTATTCTTGGTTATTTAACTGAATTTACTTGCCTACTCAGGTAATCCGTACTTATATTAAATTAATATTCCAAGTAAATACACATACATTATTAGCCCTTCACTGACGAGATGTTGGACGAATTGTTAGGTATGTGCTAGGCATGAATGACAAGTGTCAAGGAACACACCTATGTACGGAGGGTCAGAACCTGCAACCTGGCTCGCTCCACACAGGCAACCCCCGGTAGCTAGACTATTGCCCGTGCCCGTGCCCGTGTGCCTAAAACACGTATCATACTGTTTGGAGAGCATCGGGCTACAGGGCAAGCCCGGGCATGGACAGGTTAGTAAGTCGCGTGCGAGTCCTTGTTGGGGCGAAGGCAAAGAGGTGTCACATGTGGAACTATGATAGAATAGAAACACGGGGCGACCCGGGCGACTCGAGTACCGTACCAGGGGTACAGGGGGGTCACGTCTCAGGTTAAGGTATCACCATCAAGATACGGTAAGTCACGTTAGATCGCATGAATCATGAACTTCAGCTGCCGCCAGGGCAAAAATACGAGAGCAGGCAGTAGAGGAAGGTGCCACGGCCGCAGCATCATAAGGACGCGCTGTGTAAGTAGAGTCGACTCCCCGACTCGTCGGAAACATCAATTGATATATGATTGCATGATCGATATGTGATCACTTGAAACCTTTTTACCCCTGGCACATGGACTAGGATTGCATTGAATTCACATTGTTAGGACAAAAGCAAGCGACGGACATGAAGCAAAGTCTAACAGCCAACCTCACTCAATGCCTCCTCAATGTGCGGAGGAAAAATCCAATTCGTCTCTTCAGCCCAGCGCGGGCCCTACTGATAACCTTATTTTACTGATTATGGAATAGACACGAGTCCCGTACTGCGCCCGTGCCCGCGATGTCTTTGAAAAAAAGACATCGTTGCTCCAAGCTGTGATGGTCACCGACATCTTCGTTATGGACAAACGAATATTTTCTTTAACGTACCAAAGCAAGCTTGCCCAGACCAATAATATCTCACTGAGTGAAAATAACAGACTATTTGGCGCCCAGTCAGAATCCTTATATTAGGATAGCGAAGTTATTTCCGCAGAAGAGACACCGTCGCACGGCCTTCAGGAGCTCTTGCACAACCCAGCCCCTCCCAGTCGTTCCAGGGTTCTCGATACCTGACTCCCCAACCGTATCCGTGGCTACGGTTTGCTCGGAAGCTTCTATACCCCCAACCGGTTCCTTCCATCCCTGATCCTGTTGGCACAGAGACCGAGTTACAGGAAGAAAGGCCTTTCTTGTACAACCTACACAGGTCTGCACCATCGTAGTTGAGAGGATAAATGATGTGACAGAACATCGGGCTGGTGAAGGAAGACGAAGAGAGCACCATGGGATCGGGGACCATCAGCATAACGAGAGGTGTATCGGATATCATTAGGGACTCACACCACTTATGGCCATTAGAACATATAGCCATAGCAATGTCTGTCAAAGGGATTGCCACGCCACAAGCTGGACACAGCTCCTGTAACCCGCCCGGTACTCCTTCATCCTCAATGGGCGGGAAGAGTGATGTTACCTTGTTGGCTAGGGCTTGTGCCTCAACTGACAACTCTTGAGGTGTACCTGGTAGCATGCACTGAACCACGACACGCAGAACAAATGGCAGATCGTCTCCTGCATAATGCGGCTAGCATAACAGATGGTAGAAAGGCAGAACATCGGGTAGCTTACCGGTGAGAAGATGTGCCACCAGATTCATGTGCCGAACAAGCGTCCCCAGAATGCGATGAGAAATTGTCCGCAGGAGGCTCTGCGCAACAGCCCCATATTCATTTTTGTCCTCCGTACTTGAGGCAGACCTCTATGCCGCAGTTTGATTCGGTAGCACGTAAGATCGAGTAAGAGCAGAGGGGAAGAAAAATAAATAGTCCTACCCAGCAAAAGTCTGTGACCGCTAGCTTCAAACGAAGGCGAAGTAAAGCATTACTATGAAATAAGTGGCGGACAATGCTCTCGCGGAATGACGCATGAGGTGAAGCGGTGGGATCGAGGAGTACGTGGGGTGTGGTGGATTCCGTAATATCTTCCGCTGTAATATTTTGCAAATCTTGGAGAAGGCGAGAATGAAGTCGGGTGAGAACACCGCCCTGGGAAAGTCGAAATAGAATGGGCCGAAGGATATGTATCGGGGCTGTCATAGGGTCTGTTGCGGTAACGTTCATTAGTAAGGGCATTATGATAGTAGGACAAACGACATACATGGCTTTGCCGTTGAGATAATGTCTGTGAACATCTCCAGAACAGGAAGGCCAATATCTTCTCCATGGATGTTGGCCACAACCAAGCTACTGTTATGCCTGGCCTCGTGTTTGTAACTGAAATCTGATGACATGGACCTCCTGTGATGCAGAAACTGTAAGTAGATGAGGTGGAGGTTAGTGTTCAGGAAAAACTTACTCGTGCGCCCAAATGACGATAGGAAAGTTGGCAAAAGATACCATGCCATTAATCCGGTTCATTTCTGCATGGGCAATGGCACCGCCCTCTACCTGTATGAAGACCCTCCGGGATATTGAGGAAAGTTCATTCGAGGAGAAGCGTGGCTGGTTTATCAAGTCCTGTTGTAATTCAGCAGTCGGGCTTGAAGAGATGTCGTAGATGGCGTGAAAACTCCCATCGGCCAGGGAGATCACAAGAGTGTCGTGCGCAGGGGAGTACACCAGGCCAGAGGGTGGATAAAACATTGAGGAACCACTTGATATGCCCTGTCTCTGAAGAGAAAAGGAATACAGCCCTGACCAGGTGCTTCCCTCGCCTTCTTCAACCCACAACTGGACTACGCCAGGTCTGAGAATGACTACGACGGGCTGAGCCATCGTCAGCTTGGTGATGAGAACAAGGAAATCGTTGTCTAGGCTCACTTTCATGTCCCGAGGTTCAACAAGGGAGAGTCCCGTAACAATACTGCCATCAGCTTCGCAAATGGACTTCTGCGGACGGTCCACACTCGTTGCCAACACAGGCTCATGCAAAAAGTCAGAACCTCCCGCCTCTGTGCGAGATGTTCTCGCGACTCTGACGAGCCCGACGGCACCATCAGAAGTACAATAAATGAGAATAGCGACACCTATCCGAAGTTACGGGATAAATCAAAAGTAATGTCCTAAGTGCGAATATGACTCACGTTCGTTCTCGCCGGTGCTGGTCCATGGAAGCCACGTTAGATGAGTGACCCACTGCTCACTGACATCGATTGTTCGGACGTGTTCAAGATGATGGTTGGACTCTAACCCCATCGTGAATCTATTTGGCGCGATAAGAGAGTCTTTGATGGGTGATTTCATTCACAATCATGCTCACTTCAGAAGGAGGATAGAACCTGCTCTATTTCCGATAGCTAAGAGTGATCCATCGCAGAAACAGCCGGAGAGAGCACCAAATTCTAACTGCCTCGACCAAGAAGAACCTATCAGGCGTGGTATGACCAGTGTCCTGGTAGGATAAACGTGTTCACGTACATATGACTTGTGACTGAAGTGCCTGTTGAAGTGGAGAATCCGTTCGAATAGCCGCCAGCGATCGCAGAAAGGATATGGCATCCTGTAGCTGATCATGCAGTCAAGTTACAGGTAATCCCCGTTTGGCATTTGAGTCAGCCGATACCTTGACCCACTGTCCCGTCAGCTGGTTCTTGACAGCACACCATAGAGATAGTTCCAAGTTTGTGCTGATGACGGCCAATATACAGCTGGGGCCACAGACAATGAGCCTTACAAAAAAAAGACCAGTATATGTTCATACCCTGCGTCTGCAGATAGAAAACTGGGAGACGCTACGACAGCCTTAATGGACACATCCAGAGATCCCGTTACCAGACTGTCCCAGTCTGAGCCGGAACTCATCGCCACGTTCTTGCATCAGAAAAAGCACGTCTTACCTTGCGCTTCGCTTGGCCAATGATGAAACGAACGCCTATCAAGTTCCAGAACGGTCCTGAACCATCCATACGTGTTTGCACCAGGGGTGTTATCCTTGGGCCTTGCGTGCGTGACTACGGAAGCACTGCGATAATTGACCCCAAGATCGGGGGTCTCAACACGCTCGTTATATCACGATATCGGATGGAAAAATAGTTTCTAGAGAATAGTGCTGACCAAAATATGTACTGCAGTCTTTGTCGCAAATAGTAATTGGCCGTCCTCCGTCCATTGTAAGGAGTTGATACCGGGATGCGATATCGCCGCGGGAACACTCGAGGCTGTGTAGACCGTTACGTGTTCCATGTCTACAGATTCTCAAGGGGGAAGGTGTTGTCTCCTAGAGGGTAGACAAGCGCCAGATGTCGGACCTTTTGGTGACTCTCGACGAAGAGATATGATTTTGTGGACTACTACAAGTACGTAAAATTTGGTCATGAGTGGGAGAAAATTACAAACTTATATGGGGGTCACCGTACTTGTCTGGTCAAGGGAGAGCCGATGGAACATGCAAGAGTCAAAGTTCCCGAAGCGTTTCCAAGTTGGAGACGATGCCGTGGGATATTCATTCTCATTATGGGATAGAGCGTTGATAGAGCACAAATGAAACTTAAACGCTCATATCGTGCCGGACCTTCAAACAGTACCACAACATCGTGACACATCAAAGTGACCAGCCCTGGTTGATAAGTTCTGTACGATCGGAAGGTTCGAGTAGACCATCGACCCTGGCGCGATTGGGTGCACAGGTTCGACAATCGCCTAAAAACAGAAGTTTGGTACGCGTCGGCACTATCGTACATACGTATACCTGCAGATCCGCATTGGCCTACAAGTTTTCGCGTGTTCCGCCTTAATATTCCGAGATGACCGTGAGCAATCCTGTCGACAAGTCCTGCTATTTTGTCACTGAGCGCGATTCAAGGACCTTACCTTTTGCTATTTGCACATGACCGAGAATGACCTCAAGGTGCTGGACACAATCGGAACGCCAGAGTACTTAAAGGGAAATCTCTCCGACAGCGGTTCGTCCTTGCTGGCCTGAAATCCGTTGCATCTGTACTGAGGTGAGCGTCCGCTGCAGAAATGGACATCCCAGCGCACATGGTCCCACCGAACCCTGATGATTCAGATAGTTCGTATAGTCACCATATGGTTCACAAATTTGATCGTTGAAGCACAGCCCGAAAGTACTTCCTTCTCACATCCATCCTTCTTACCCCTACGGAAATCCAACCAATATCAAGCACCCAGCCGCTCGTCCACGTGTACCTTACGACCCGACTTCCCGTGCTTTGTTCGAAGATATGGGATACGCCGGAGGGGGTGTCAACGGGACACTAAGATGGAGGGATCTTGCCCTTGATATTTTATTACCCGTCGATAAAGAGAAGGAAGAGGCGGAGAAAGCAGCCCATGCCCGAAAAATGGCCAGTGGCGCCACAGCAAACCAGTATCAGCCTCCCTCGCAACAGCCGGAGGCCGTAGGAGAGGAAGGAGATGCCGATGACGAGAACGAAAATGATGAAAACGATGATGACGAGTTACCGGAGGAGCGAGGGGAAGAAACGAGCTTCGAGGAAGAAGACGAGTAACCTTTGTGTTCTTAGATGGTTCCTACAAACGTGATACATATTGTATTGTAAGTATTACCACTGTTCGGCCAGCTCCTCCCGAATGGTAACTGCGGCAATCATGGCGTCGGCCACATCTTCCAGAAGCAAATCCTTTACGTCCGAGTCATGCTCAACAGCCCAATCGTAAGCTTCTAACACTATGGTATCGGTTATAGGCAAGGACCGAGACGCCAGTACCTTAATGATATTGGAGACACGGGCGATAGCCGTTCTCGTTGCATCATCGATATCCTGTAAGAGATCAGATCGTTGACTAAGGAACACGAGTTGCAATAGAAACACACGTCGTTTTGATTGGAATATACGGCCTCTGTGTCAAATCCTTCCCCTTCTTTCTCATTATCTCGGGCATGCTTACTTATCCAGATATACCCGTTTAGGCCGAGGATCAGGTCAACACCCGATGGGAGTGAGCAAAAGTGGGATTTCAGTCTGCGGATAAGTATTGAGGGCACAGAAATGAGTTGTCCATTTCTGAGCTGAAAATAGAGACGCAGGTGGCGTTAGATATATGTACCTCGTTTCAGGTTAGGTTGTGAAACGTACCTTGCCATACTTGAGCGACCGCGTATGGAGAGACATGGCACCATCAGCAAAGAATGCTTGAACTTCTGCTACGAGAAGATCGCCCTCTTCGAAGAAAGTTCGCATTTGGAGCTCATCGCTCTCCAACTTGCGACGCTGAAAGTTTACAGACCCAATTTGGTCAACAAAAACAGACGAGACACTATTTAAAGCATAGCCACCTGGACACCCCCAGGGAGATTGACTGACGAGAGCATGAGAACGGCGTCCTGCCGAGCATTGGCATCAACCTTCCACCTTCGTGGTTGTACCTTTCTCCTGAGGTTACGTTTTGCTGCGCAGTGGGAATGATGGTCCGTACCTCGGTGATACGTCCAATGACAAGATCCCCGACCTCTGGGTTATACCTACACGGAAATGTTAATTATAGGAGTTAATAGATATCAAACTTCCACTCGGCATGCCTTGTACGCAGTGCCCGCACAGTGACGAGCTTATTGACTCTCTCGATAGTACCTGCGACGGATGCGACAACTTCGTCGCCGTCTACATAAGTTCCATGTCCCCTAGAGGTTTTCAGAAGCGAATAGAGACCAAAAGTGCTTCTCTCACCTCATGAAAGCACGCGCGGACGTGATAGACTCTCCAGGAGATGTCATCTTCGCATTTTCAGCCTCGAAGTCGTCATCATCATCCATATAGACTACTTCTTCGCCCTTACTCGCACCGACACCGAGGCGATGACTGACTAGGGTAAGACCGGATGGAGAGGAGAAGGTTATAATCATGCTGCGCAAAAATGATTGTTTCCCGGTTATGAGTCTGCCGGCATCCAACTTGTTTGATGTTCGGATCCGAAATCTCGGAGTTCGTAATCCTGAATCGACTAGTAAGTAACCGTTAAAGAAACGGACGGCCACTAAAGGCTCCGAGATGAGATGAGAATTTTAACTTGGTTTGAGTTTGAAGTAAAGGCGGTGCACGGGACTCTTTATAAGAGAACGCGAGACCGGATGGTGCGCCACAGATACAGATATGCTATGCAGTATCATGACGCCACGCTGTAACGCGCCACTGGCTCGGCGTTGACAACAATATTAGTCTCGACTCCGAGTCTGGCCGACAATCGCTCTTAGAAATTCTCGGTGTTGGCGAAATTCAATGTGAGCCCAAGGACTAGATCATCCGTCATATCAAGCTGCTACAAATCCAATGTGTACGTGCGACGGGCGCATTGCCGCTACAGGCGTATCATACTTGATGTTGTTGATGCCGCATTAGCAACTGGCCGCAGCAGTGGCTAGGCAAGTTGGGTCACTAGGGAGGATACGTTTCATAGCTATACCTCGACATTACAGATTATATCTATTAGCCTTCTAGAGTAGGCATTACAACAGACCAAAATTTCAAATCAAAAACTACGAATAGAGATATTAGACCAGCAGGCGGTCGGCGGTCGCCAGCGACCCGTAATGTGTATGAAGGAACTGGGGATGAATCCTGTAGTGTGATGTTCTCGCTTTATTCTGAAACGTCGGATGCAGCGCGACCTCGCCGATACGTTTTACTTGTAGGCAAGGAAATATGCTGAGAGCGCAGGCAAGTCATTGGACCCGGCATCAGTATAGCCTTGTCTCCTCGACCCATTGTACTTGAGGACGATGACGGGCCCACACCAAGGCTTGGGAGCTGCGCCAGACGTGATCCGAAATATGGACTGATTGATTGGGGTATTCGCAGCCAACGCGGCAGGAGAATACCACAGGTGCAGGGGAAACCGCAACGGTTCCCCATTCAGGCCTTGAGTTAGGACCACATTGTCGGCCTGAACTCCAGGAAAGTACTCTTGGATGAGTGGGATAGGGCAGGCGCCTTGAGCAGGCGTGTGAGGAGGCTGGCAGGCTACTGTGATGATTCGAGGTCGATCTAGAAGCTCGGCTAAGTGTGTGTATGCACCAAGAAAACTTGTGTCAGACATACCTTCTTGCGGGGAAAAGAGTATCGCCGATACAGTAATCAACTGTGGTTGAACGGGTTGTGGCATGGAAAGTGTGTTAGATCGCCCGGACGCGATAGGAACGCATTCCCGACGATGACGAGGCCAATCCTAACGCAGCGTGAGTCCCAAGGAAGTTACTCGCGGGTACGGTAACATACACTCTGAAGATGTTCGGGAGTACAATACCATGCGTTTTGGCAGCGACTGCACCACATTGACGTGGATTTGTAACACACCAAGCATGGGTGGTTAATATATGCGACAGCAGGGTCCATGGTCAATGTAAAGAGGAGACAGGTAAGAGCTCAAGAAGAAACTGAACGAATGCTGCTCTCAACTCATTGGAAAGGGTCCTATTTATCTCTCAAAGACGAGCGGGACCGTGCTGGCGTTTGACCAATGGGGATTGATTCCCATCGTAGTTGTAACACTTTCGATATACGGGGGCCATGAAAGGCAATGTATACGGACTAAACGGTAATATTGAGTCAGGCGATGTTCGAGCAGCCAGCGGTTTACGGTTATGAAACTATTGATGGGGAGCAACGACAAAGATCGAGATCAGTGCCGGGAGAGTTCGATGTGACTGGACACTGAACAGCCTCGCGGGCGACGCCATCCGGAAGTACTAGTCTAGGTACAATGGCGAGCACGCGAGAAGGAGCATGTGCTGTCGGGGGAGGTCGTTGGAAGGACGACCGGAGAAAACCTTCGCGGAAAAGCAATGAGTTCGTGAAATGAAGGCCAAGCCTTCACATGGGTGCATACTTCCGAGGAGTGTGCACCGTATTACGGAAAGAAGGAAACGGGGCATGACCAAAAGTGAGAGAAAATTGACTGATGGCGTTAGGATTGTTTCGAGGTCTTTCAGGGCGGATTGCAACTGTCCAACTGACCTTGTGATCTTGAATCAAGTCAGTGCAGCCCGGCCGGAAGTCGGAACCAAAAGTGGCAATTCGGCCCGCATTTCTCCTGGCCCCGATACGGGTTGGAAAGAGGACTCGCATCTCACGTCACGCTGACTCGGACCAGCCAAGCCAACTATCGACGACTTGTAGATTCTTGCCCAAAGCCCTCGTTAGCCTGTCGAACCACCATGTCCGATGAAGAAATGAACATTGATGAGGGTATGTTCGTAGATTCATTTCTTTTTGCACCCGGTCATCATATTCTTTCTTTCTTTCTTTCCAGTGGCCAATGGAGGTGGTCCCATCCGGAAAAGAGGTCGTGGATTTCAGAGTTCAGCAGGTACGTCGTTGTCCCGTGCTGTGTTTTACGTCTTGGTTCTCATGCCAATGTCATACCCCCTCAGCTGGCAACGAAGGCGGCGTTGGGTCAGAACAAACTTACGACCGCGTAGAATCGGCCCCTGCGCGAGACGTGGATACCCGAGCGGCACGATGTGAGCGTCGTCACTCATATATTTTCTACGTGTCTGATTACGATGCTGATCTTTCGCACGTCCGTGTTAGCGGTCGAAGGATGGATCGTTCTCGTAACCAATGTCCACGAGGAGGCAACCGAAGAGGACGTTACTGAAAAGTTCGCCGATTATGGCGAGATCAAAAACTTACATCTAAATCTCGATCGGAGGACGGGATATGTGAAAGTAGGTTTCAAGGCAATCTTCGCTCCTCGTGAACAGTGTCTGATTTACCACCGGTTCGCAGGGCTATGCCCTTGTAGAATACGAAACCATGGCAGAAGCTCAGGCGGCGATAGACGGTGCGTCGGGCACGACGCTGTTGGAGCAGACATTGTCATGTGACTATGCGTTCGTGAGACCTCCTCCATCGGGTCCTAAGAAGGGTAGAGGCCGGGAAGGACGTGGTCGCAGTGCCAGCCCTCGGCGAAGGGATTGACTGTTTTCTTTTTTGTACAAGCGTGAATCTGTCACTACATTTGCTTTTTACTCTTTGGTACGTCGCAAGGCACATCAATTTTAGTGTTCTTGGCCATTGCACCCACGCGGGCGGGAAAGCGGTGTACTGAGAGAGGAGAAAATCTATGGGCAGTACGTATTTTGCTGTGTACAGCACATGCGGCGCGTCTGGTCATGTGAGTCAGTGTCTCAGCGGGGTTTCAACTTCGTGTTGTTGACATGCGTTTGAGCGCGGCGTGTCACGCGTACCCCACTTGCGTTCTCATTATTCTTCAAAGGTTCTATGGCCTCCGCAGCTCACGACAGTGACTCCAACGATTCCAACGCCGAGGCATCCCCAAAACGTGTGAAGTCCCGGGGAGAGTCCCCCGAGCAACCCAGTCAGAGTGACCAACCTGGTCCGGCGGAGAGCGACCAGGACAGCGAGGTCTATGAGATCGAGTCCATTCTGGACGCGAAGAGAGGCGCCACAGGCTCGGTGCGTTTTCTGAGACATTTTTTGAAAAAAATCGCGTCTTACTCCTTTCCCAAGACCAGAATCGGCTATCTCGTCAAGTGGAAAGGCTATCCCAACGACGAGAATAGCTGGGTTGATGAACGAGATGCCGGGTATGTAACGATTCATGGCTCACGTGTTCAATCCTCATGTTCCTTATGACAGGGGTGCAAAGGAGCTCATCGCGGAGTACTGGGCGCGTCAGGGAAAGAAGAAGGGCGACAAGGGTGGACGTAAGTCCGACACCAAGTCAAAGGCTACCGGCCGTCGCCCAGTAGCTGCCTCTGTTGAATCGACACCTGAACCCGCTCAGGCTACAAAAAAGCGTGGCAGAGATCGACCGAAAGCCAAGCCGGGTAGTGACGATGAAGTTGGCGACGAAGAGGAGGATACTCGATCGAGGAAGAGGGGCAGGAAGAGCAATGGCATCACCCGCAAGGCGTCTCCTTCTCCAGCTTCCTCTTCAGACAGAGGCAGCCCGATCGTAGAATTGCTCGAACCCAGTGCCCTTAAGAAGTGGGGTAATCTCCCCAGTTGGGAGCGACATATAGAGGCGATAGATACCGTCGAAAGGACAGAAGACGGGGATCTGTTCATCTATTTTAAATTGTACGTCGTTTGTCTTTCCGCGTGCAAGATTTCTGGATGTGTGAACACCCTCGTAGGAAAGGTGAAAAAACGGCGTGCAAAGAAAACTCGAGAATTTGTGCGGAAAAGTTCCCGCAACAGGTGTGCCCTTTCGCAGCCCTCGTTCTTTCTCGATCTGAGCAATGTTCACATTTTAGCTTATAAAGTTCTATGAGGCCCATCTCAAATGGAGGCAGGCAGAGGCCGGGCAGGAGTCCGATTGAACTCACAGATAACCTGTCGATTTGCGCTTCCTGTACCTCATCTCTCCTTAGCAGACCCTTACCTATTTCTTGAGCGCACCCCTAAATTTGTTTGTGTTTTTTGTATCATGTGCTCTTGGTTCTTGCTTTCATCGACCTTCAAAGCCATTATTTACAATCGCGTTGCAAAAAAAAGTATATTGCACCTTGAGAACTCTAATCCCGCCACCCGACTCAGCTCCCTGCTGGTTTGTATGCCGTAACTTACAGCCCGTTGGCAACGGCGTATGCTGTATCTAGGGACACTCGCAGGGGCCCGTATACCCCCCGCTTCGAGTTGAAATAGTGTCGAAATGATATCGGTTACACGTGGTTCGAGTAACCCCGATTCGGATGCGGATCATGGGGGTCGTAGAACTGCACCCGACCCGCCTACACATGTAGCTGGTAATACCACAATATCTTGGCTGCCCAAATGCACAAGTCCGTTTCATCAATCAGACCATTAGTCCGGGTCATTTGAGATGCTACTGAATGTGTTCTTATCGTTTCCAATCGCACCCGGTAATGTCGTATACAGTAACCAGTCGTCGCCAAGGACTAATATCCAGAATCAGTAAATGTGCGAATCACTCAGCAATTGAATATTGATAGGTGATTCCGAGTCATCCCTGCAACATAGACTACCTAGGAGGAAAACGTTTCGTTTGTTTGCCTGTGATAAAAGGGTCGACATTTTACCCTCTTCCATGGGGCAATGAACAGAAAACGAGCGTTTCAGACCGTAGAATGATAGAGCCTTAACTCGAAGGAGGATAACACCTAATCTTACTAGGACCTCGAAACATGAGCAGAAGCACGGGAGGGTTTGTAAACGGTACGATAGCCATTCACACCTTTTTTTTTGGCTCTTTCCGGTTTCCTTAGGTAATCTCCTTTCTGTCTAGCTGACGGACTTTCCGTTTATCCGAACAGTGAACCGAAGGAAACCCGAGACTCGGACATCGTAGACTGTATGCAACAGGACCCATGGAGCATATTGCTCGTCTTTCTGCTCGTCGTGGGATCTGGTAGTAGGCTTGATTGATCATCGCATGTATTAAATTGGATCGAAGGGGTGTACAGGTAGCTAAGCTGGCACAGTGCAAATTCGTAGCCTACTCAGGGTTAAATGAAAGATGCGTGATCAATTGAGTGAGTTAAACAGCCAACAAACTTGGAAAAAGGGGACAGGTTGAGGCCAATAAGCCGTCATATCACCATGCATTTCCTCATAACTCTTCGTGTGATGGACTCATAGAAGGGGGTACAACCGTTGGTGTGACCAGGTTGGACTCAGCCTTGATAGTGTGATCAGGTATTTGGGAATGCTCCCCATCCAAGACAGCATCCGCGCGCGCAAATGCGTCTTCAACTTCCACCTTGTCCCGCCCAATTACCGGGAGCTCGCTCCCCAAGATAGGAGTTGCAGGATCTGGCTCGTCTCCAGTAATGGGGAGGATAGAGACTTCAGGTGGGGCCGTCTCGTCATCGTCATCGTAATCATAATCATATTCTGTTTCCTCTTCGTCCATTGTGTCTTCGAAAAGAGAGTCGAAGGATTTGAGGCCATTGCGTTTGATGCGGCGGAGTCGAGTCTCGAAACCTGCAATCACATCCTGTAGTTCGAGTTGGAGTTCTTGGAGTGCATCCGGAATAGGATCAATGGGGGGTGAGGGATGAGAACCATTCTGAATTGACATCGCCAACTCTGTGAAGTTATCCGACCCTAAGATAAGGCAAACAAGTGAGCAAACATGTTCTTGAGACGACCCAAAAGGACCCACTCTTGACAAGGGCATGATACCGTTGCCAGTCGAGATAGGTGACGTCGGAGAGCCAGATATAGTCGTATCCAATGTCAGCTTGGGCTTGGTCAGCCAGGTCTCTTACTTCCTCAGTTACTTGCTTAACCTTTTGGTACCACCGGAATGAGGTCATGTAAGCTCGAGAACTTGCAATTCCCAACACTCACCTCTTGTAATTCCTTCTCCAAATGGGCAGTGTACCATCTATTGACCACATCTTCAGTGTTGCGCAGATGCTCGGTAAACTTCGTGTCGACTTTTGCAAGAACTTTTGTCCACGAAGCAGCCTTCTCCTCTGCGGATCGTGATTCCGTCTTTAAGTTGTTAAGGTATGCCTCAGCGCCTTTCAAGAACTTCTCTGCGTTGTCCACAAGTTGTTCGATAGCGGACTGTACGCCATTGTCGAGTTCCAGTACAGCGGCCTTTCGCATGGCGACCAGAGCCTTACGCAGTGTCTTCTTCTTCTCCTTGATTATATTCTCAAGTTTTTCCTCCCACTTTGCATGGCGGCCCATAATGTTGCGGCGCTTCTCGGCTGTTTTCGCAAGCTCTTCGAGACGAAGTTCCTCCAGCTGCTCCTCAGTGAGCGGAGGTGCTTCAATATGGGCGTCTTCTTTCGGTACTTCTGGCTCGGGTTCTTCATCATTAAATCCGATGTGTGCGTAGAAAGCTTCCAGGTCAACATCCTCAGCAGGAGATTGAGAAGCTGCTAGGGTAGATGAGGCGGTAGTTGCTGGTAACGGTGTACTCTCCCCAGTTGGGTCCGTATGAGGGGATACGGCGATAGATTCAACGTGCGAACCACTAGCCGAAGAGTTCGCTTCTGATCCCACTTCTTGAGCGACACCGTCATATTGCGAAGGCCGAGATATTGGGGTAGAGATGGGGGTTGATTCTGAAGGAAGTGAAGATACAGAGGATGTAGGCTCCATCTCGCCCGGCTTTGTTGAGAGTCCTTGTACAATGGGAGAATCAAAAGGCGTCTCAACTGCAGCCAGAGAAATGGAGTGCACCAAGGATGACTGTATTGTGACAGTCTCATCGCCGCCGCGGCTTAGTTCCTTTACTCGCTCCCAGATTCTTGCTACGTGGGGGTCCACAAATTGGCGGCGCTGAGCGCGCAAGAAGATCAGGAGTTGCTTGAGAGTGTGCACAATACGTTGCCAGAGTGGATGTAGATAGGGTCTGGCAGTTTGGTAACCGGAGTAAGTCTTGTTGGCAGCGATAAGGACATAGGGACGAGCAGCGCGCTGGCACTTGTTGGCGGTGCTGAAAATGGTACGAACGTGGGGCCCCAGCAGAGATTCGTATCGCTCCGTGGCTGTGGATAGGTAGGGTCGAATGACGGCAGTGACGCGCTCTAGCTGAGGGGTGAGGTACTTGTGATACTGCGGGATGATGACTTTATTCCACTGGGGAACGATACGGTGGTTCCACTCGAGTTGCGTGCGCGAAACGACGGGCCTTGCAATTCGAATGGCTTCATTGGCATAAGGTTTCGCCCGGTCGACGTATGGGAGGATGGAGGGGTGAGAAAGTGCTTTGTTTACGGCGGGGAAGATGTATGGTTCCAGAATTATTCGACGGTATTCGGATAGCCCACGACAGACAGGAGACTTGTGTTCTGCGTCACCAGGGCATGCAGACAAGAAATAAATAGTGAAAAATAGTAAAAGATAGCGCAGCAGAACATCGGTAAGGTTGGCGTTCTTGTTTTTCCGCTTCTGTTGGACCCACGATGAGATACACCAAGACAAGGTGGCATGTGAGGCGTACCTTCCCCCCATTCTTGACTTTTCGTCCCCCTTTACTCTTCTTCGTTCGAGGAGCTCCCTATAGATGACGGAATGGATAAGCTAAGTATACAACTCCTGTGGTATGGTAGGTAATAGTTCACCGTATCACGCGAACCATCCTCGTGATGGCTGTCGCGGGGATCTTCTCTAGACTTTCCGTTGGCCAAGGGGCTTGAATGTTCAGGGGAATGTGACGCCTGATGTAAAGCCTTCGCCTTTGATGAGGAAGGTGCTGTCACCAAAGTATCGGAATCTTCAGAATTGAATTGAGGTGGGGGTCCAGGTTCCCTACGGATGGCAACCATTGTCGAGAGAGTCAAAATAAAAACGTCGAATACAGCACGAATAAACCAGAAGCCAGTGGTTTAGAATAATGATGTAGAGGATGTGCAACGTAGGAGCATGAGTGATGACGCTTTGGGATCTCCAACACAACCACAACAACAGCCACTGATGCAAGCGTGGAAATTTATTACGTAACCCATTCGCGCATCATACTGATAGCCTACTGATCGTGTCTTGACTCTGTCTTCCCTGCGATATGCAGGCTACTGGACCTCCTCTGGGGGGTCCTCTTACAACTTATGCGCACAGAAAAGGGAGATATAGGGCCTTACTTACTTCTTCATCTCCTGTCAAAGCTACGGACCGCGAAGACCTATCACTGGCAGAAATGGCCCGACGAATGAAAAAACGCGCCCGGCAGTCCGTCAGCAGTGCTTGCCCCAATCTTGAACGAGGTCTCCCTGATCCAGAAAAATTCCCTAAGCGGTCTAAGAATACTCATCTCGTAGCTTCTTCTGATTCGGATGGTCTATGTCCCTCATCTGTTTTCCCACTCGACCCCCTCAAATCTCTGAATGACGGGACCAACAGTCTTCAATATCAAACACCTTTCAATTTGTCGCCTGTCAGCTCTCCGACAGCTTCTGACCCTTTGTCGCCTGTTCCTCCTTGTCGCCGTCAGCTCTCTGGTACTGCCTCTCGTAACCTTAAAGAGAATAGAACCGTCAAACGTCTTGCCTCTCCTTTCCATGGTCGCGCCGTCTCCAAAACTTGCTCCAGGTCAGGTTCAAGAACCAACTCGCCCAGAAAGGTCAAGAAGCCCCCGTTTTACATTAAAGCCCGTACGCGCTCAGAGGCGAATGCTCGTTCAGGTGAAAGCGTGGCCGATGAGATACTATTCCCGGTCTGCGGATCTCTTCCCACACTCGGATCTATGAAGGCTACTGTCAATGATCGTGATCCGGCTGATACTACTACTGCATATATGCTAGAAAATCTTTCGGCTCAGGACTGGTTCCGACCCGCGAAAGCGCTTTCTCGTAGCCCCTTTCTCGAGGATTACATCCCTCCTGGAACACCATTCCAGCAGTGGGATTGCTCCGCTGAGACTTTTCTCGGAGGAACTCCGCTGCAGACTTCGACGCCGAATGCTGTGAAGAAGGACGCCATACGAAGACACAAATCCACTGATCCTCTGTCTAGTGCACCTAGCACTCCCGATCCTACCGACCCTTCGAACGATGTTAATCACAAGCCAATGGACTCTTTCAATTCGGACGGTTTGGAATCTGGCCGGGTTATGCGGCGGCACCATCATGACAGTATTTTCTCTTCTTTTGATGCCTCTACAACACTTTCTACTCTGCCAAATTGCACGAACAAGAAACAGGATGATCCCGTATTGTCGACTGTTGCTCACATATCGGACCTCGGTCAAGCAGCTGTTGTCAATTTAAGTGGCATGCTCGATTGTCTTGACATCGACGGTACGTTCCATTCGCACGCCTTTTGAGGTTTCGACTCGGCCCTACTTAGGGTCGGGCCTCACAGTGCGCATATAGTCCAGCTTCGTTGTTCCTGGCCCTTTGACTATCGTGCCTTGGCTTCTGTCAACAGAAACTTACGTTTTGTGTTTAGCAGGCATGAAGAACAGCCCATTGAATCTTGTTCAACGCTCCCGTTCCCTTGACAGCACCCAAAACACTGCTTCGAATAGCTCACCGTCTGCTTCTCGTCAAGCAGGGGGCAGAAAACGAGATAGAGCAAGCACGATCCGAGCGTCTGATTATATGGTTAAACCAAACACCTCGTTACCTAGCGGTGGAGAAACTTCGACAGGTGTTTCAACCTTGACCACGCGAACGCGATCGGGGACAATCCGCCCAGCGCGTCCCCCTGTGGCATCTTCGGCGAATGCTTTCCCCATTGCCACTCCCCAGCCGTGCACTGGACAAGAACGAAAACGAAGTGGTAACACCTCTGACCCTTTAGACCTTTGGGGTTCCGACAAGAATTCTCCTACTTCCTCTCAGGGGAGACTTGGACAGAAGGCACACTTCTCAGGGGTACCGATGACGGAACGTATGATCCTTGACGCATACGACAATGAGAGCGATGACGAACTGCTTCTTGATCGCAAGGGTTGGAATTGGGACGGGAAATGGGATTAGCTGGTTATTGACTTGTGTAACGGACCTCAACTTTTCTTGATCTTGCCAGGGACTATTACGAGTACCCACTTGTACGCTTTGTGTTCTTACCCGTTGTAGCCATACTTCTCCGTGGAGCACTACTGTAGTACTGCTGTAGTAACAATTATTCGTCTCGTATATAGACAAATTTGGCATTATTTGTCCGGCGTTCAGCGCTCAGCGCTCACCACGTGAATAATTCCGTCTTCGTTTCATCTGTCACCCGCCGTGTCTCTTTCCTGCATATTGACATCTGATATCTGAAATAAATGACCGATATTCCTACCCTCCAAGATCCTCAGCGGCCTTTTTCACTTACGTACCCTTCGAGCTTGTCCGAGAAACAGCGCCGGGCTGTTTATGAGGGCCAAGTGCGTGCTTTTTTGGAGGCCTCGGAAATTGTCGATATGAACGAAGAAGTCCTGGACGACATCCTGGACGGCTTTGGAGACTTTGATAATGAAGGCAGTGATGATGCCGCAAGCGAGCAAAGCTTCATTCCCGTCCGAAAATTGGATCAGGACGCCCTTGGGAATATCGAACTCCATATGCCCTACGGTTTCTACGTCTACTTTGGCCCACACGGTATGACTACTCGCAGTACTATCGGTCACGGATAATTGTTTATATAGTACGCGAACGCCCGCGTCCTTATCCCTTCCCCCCTCCCCTTACTAGAGAACATGACCCCTCGTTGGACGAAGCAACAAGTGAACGGGATGTTAGCCCATCTCAAACATCGAGGAAAGCATACTTCGTACAGGTTTGTGCTGTACTAATTATGGCTGTACAGGGCTGTCATCATTCATGAAGGAATATGTAGTCGCTCGTGCGATACCAATTCCTGAATTACTTTGTGCCTTCGACATCCATCTGGTAAGAAGATAGAGGTCGTCTGTATACACTTGATTTATGCATCCAACCAGTGTGAAGAACTACAAATGAAGAAGCCGAGAACGTTGGTATATTTTCTTCAAGTCATCCTTTCAGGAGAGTGAGTGACAGTCATCATGTCCTACTGATGGACCTTGACTTCTCAGATCAGATTACAATTACGGGAGCGGTTACCTCAGTATAGTACTATCCAGGATGCCGTCGACCTTATTACTTCGTCGCGTCGCATACTTGTCTTGACTGGCGCTGGTATCAGTGAGTGATGACACAAACCCGAAAGACAGTCCCTCATAGTGTACCGGGATGAGGCGTGTCATGTGGCATCCCTGATTTTCGCTCTCGCAACGGCCTATACGCGACATTAGCAGACAATGGGGATTATGATCTAGATGATCCTCAACAAATGTAACGCCCTTTTGTACACCCTATCGACACACCGCGTTGACTCGCCCTCATCAGGTTTGACATACAATACTTCAAGGAGAACCCATCTGGTATGTGAACCACTTTCATCCCATGCCTTGTTTTCAAATTCGCTGAGGGTTTGTAGTGTTTTAGTGCGTGGGAGCTGACCCAAGCCATCTCATGTCTGACGCCAGGCAATCGTTTGCAAGTTCTTTTGCGAGACAAATATATCCATCCAACTTCACACCATCGCCATGTCACCGCTTTATCAAGCTCATCGAGGACAACGGGCAGGTGAGGATGTCCGGTATCTGGAATTACCATGCTTAAATATCTGGACTGTTGTAGCTCCTTCGAGTGAGTTGTGCATCTCTGCCCAACCCGCATGCTGTATCGCATACTATTCCTGCATAGAACTATACCCAAAATATCGATACGCTCGAGACGGTCGTCGGTGTACGAAATGTCCTGCAATGCCATGGTTCTTTTGCGACTGCCTCCTGCTTAGACTGTCGCATTCGCGTCCCGGGCAGTGTCATCGAGCAAGAAATTATGCAGGGAGAGGTGCCTCTGTGCAAGCGTTGCAACGACCCCGGAAAAGAACCAAGAAAGGCGGCCAACAGCTTGCAAAAGCGAAGCAAGAAGCTGGACAGTGACGATGAGGAAGATGACCCTCCATTCCCACCGTGGATAATGAAGGTTATACCGTCTCCAATCATAGATCTTTCGTTCTGAAATAGCACTCCAGCCTGACATAACCTTCTTTGGTGAAAAACTGACCGACAATTTCGAGGAATATTTGGAAAGAGACAGGGAGCAAGCCGATCTTTTACTCATAATTGGCACGTCATTGAAGGTTGCACCAGTATCTGACATTATCAGTAAGTCCTACCAAGTGCTAGTTAAAGTCAAGTACGATAATCCCTCCCCCAGTGCACATGCCCCATTCTGTTCCACAAGTATGCGTTCTCCCCACTTCGCCAAAGCTTCTCGATAATATCTTCACGCCAGATTCTGATCAATAAAACACCAGTAACACATATTAATCCGGATGTTTGTGCTCTGCCCTCCCAATCCGTTAACGCTTCTCACCAACTTGACTAGATTATACTCCTGGGGGATGCGGACGGTATAATCGAGTATCTCTGTGAGAAGCTCGGGTCGACGTTACCACCCGCGAGAGCCGGACAATATCTGAGTGGGCAATTCCCTGCATTGGCGAAGCGACCATCACAGGAATGTTTGAGCCCTGATCCTAAACGGGTGGTAAATAGGTATGTGAATCTTCGGGGTTGCTTGCGTTCTGACACACCAATACCTCCCAGTCATATTTGGCTTTTTGAGGGCGCAGAGGGAGGAAAGTGGTTGTCCGATTTTGAGGCCACGCAAACGCAAGCCACTCAGATATCCGACGGCGCCACCGACGCGCTATCCTTGCCTGTATCGTCTGCGGTCGTAGGAGATGGCCCACGGGATGCGAAGAGGGCACGCGTGCTATGACTTATCCCTTCAATGCGCATCGGGATCGATGGATTCAGCGCCGTAGTCGTAAACGGAACGCATTCTTTGACATCCGTGACTCCGGGTCAAGATAATCTTCGTAGAACCCGACGATGAATTCTTCTGCCTTGAAGCCAAACCGATTGTAGAGTAGCTTTCCGATCGCAGTCAAGAACCTTGGTTATTTATGGAGAGACAATACACATACCATCGCGGGATTATTCGCGGATACGTGTAGAGTAATATCTTTGTTTGGATTACGATTGATGAGGTGAAATAGCATAGCACTACGACGACTTCCTATCAACGGTCTCGAGATCAAAGAAAGGTGGACGTACGTTGCAATCTGCGCGTTCTCCCAGCCAGCGCGAACGGCGAGATAAGTGATATAAGTTTCTACAGGCGAACTGAGAATAGCGCATCCGACTACAAGATGCTTATACATCGCAACGATCGTTGCTCGTTCCGGATCATGCTGCAAGGAATCGTTGACTACGAAAGGTCAAAAACTCGTCAGATATCATCCTCCGTGTGATGATGGGCACGGACCATCAATCCCAGACCAAAACGAGCGATGCAATAGATCATGGATTTGAGGTAGGTGTTCCGCCGTCAACGTCACATACGTGATGGGCGCAACTGATTCCGGATTTATGCCACTGTCTGGGCTGTACTACATGAGCGTCCGGGTATCACCAAAGACCCGAGGGACCATTACAATTTCAGGGCATAATGAGCGCGAACGTCTTCCATGAGGTCCATCCAAGGAGTCCTCGCCTCCCAGTCGGCGGCAATCACGGTCGTACGACGACCGACATAACCGTTTAAGCGCGACAGGAACGAGCTCCGAAACGGCGTTGTCCGTATGTCGTGCAGCGCGCGGAGCACCTCGGGATCAGGGGATACCGGTGACCTAGAGGCCGGAGGTAGCGTGACGAGCGCTGCTGGATACTCTTTGGGGCGCAGGAGAGGCCGAGGCAAGTCGTGGGCGCGTAAATGCTGGAAAAAAAGAGAATTTTTGAAAAAAAGAAAATAATGGAGAACAAAGTGACGCGTTACGCGTTGCAGCTTCAGCTTTCGCAATACGATGGCCTCGGAGACAGTCAGGGAGCCTTGCGGTCTCGACTCGAGCACCCGTATGAAATTTGTCTCCTCGGACGAGGAAAGAAGAAAGTAGGGCCTCCCCTGTGTGTGAAGAAAAACGTCATCAGCACAGCTATAAAATCCTCTCGAGATGTCCCGAGATTATACGTGTGTGTTGGTTGTTGGGGATGGGCGGGGAACGCCAACTCACAAGGTCGTCTCTCTCGTGCCGCTCCTCGAGCTCGTCTCTACGTTCTGTATACTCCGTAAGCACCGATCCCGCAACGTCATCGAACGTCGTGTCCTCGCTGTCCTCTGAGGCATATTTTGATGCGAGAAAATCGATAAGGGGCTGGAGGAAGACGGCAGGGACCAACGGGCCCCCGCTAGGCGTCGCGCGCGAAGTCTTCCCATCATCGGATATCTTTCTTTTTTTCCTGGTGGAGCGTCCTCTCCGCTAAAACACCAGTCATGAGACTTTTCGGGCGTATACAGAGGCTGAGACCGCACCGTCTGTCGACCCGACCATGAACCATCATCGTCACTGTAGTCCTGGGTCTGCCCCTCCAAGGACTCCTCTTCTAGTGCGGGTGACGCCGCCATATCGACTATGAATATAATGGGTTGAACAGAGGGGTTACGTCGAGTTGCAAAAATCGGAATGACAAAGAAGTTGAATTACCTGGGGCCTACAAAGTGAACGGAAGGCAGAAAAAACATTACAACTACTTTTTGCGCGGGCCGGGGCACATTTCCCAGCGACGTCAGCTTGATGTTGGTTAGGGTAAGATATGTAAGATATATGTATAACGCTACATCGTAGATATATAACCAAGGTCAAAGGACTCGATGAAATGACCATGCTACAGATGCGGAGTCAAAAAAAACGAAATACGAGGGATCGCTTCTATAACAAGCTCTCATTTTGGAGGCGGCCGTAGACAACGAGGTCAGCAGATGACTTCGACGCGTTCCAGCCATCTTGAGTCAGGGCATAATGCATCATAGACTGCGGGACCCAAGACAACTATACCACGAACGGAATGCTTGCCGCGTCCAGTGATGATTCGCATAGGGCAAACTACAGGTTTCCTATGTCAGCGATAAGGTCCGACAAGTGCGGGGAATGTCACCTACTATCAGAAGCACCGTAGTCCCTGAGAAACTCCTTGGCAAGGATGATTGCCTGGGCAGCAGTGTAGTGTAAATCGATGGTTATATCAGATTCGGAGATCTTCCTGGAAATTGCTAATAGTCAATCGGGCATAAGATATAAGGTGACCATTGAACCAACTTCATTGCATTGACATGGGCTTTAAACAAGCAGTTATCAAAGAAGGTATCAAAGAGTATATTTAAGGACAAATTCCATAATCTGAGATATAGAATATGTCTGAGACAAAAGAAACTGCTCTCTGACTGCATTATGAGTATCAGAAGTAGTATACCAAGAACAGGCCATATCCAATGCCTTATTATTGGTTGGCCTAGCTGATGAACCATAAAAAAGGCAGGCATGTTCCAGAATGAGAATGGTCACTGCCTTCCATGTTAGAGATTAAAGGAGGAGACAGCAGAGATGTACCAATCATTGCATGGTATGTATTATCACCAGATATCAATAAGGGTGGCTGGGTGCATATTAGCAAAATCAAAAAGAATTGTATGACAATAATTGTACATTGGCCAGAAATGATCCTAATGTGGAGATGATGGTCTGCAGTGCACATAAAGGAAAACATGAGAAGACCAAGAGAAGGGAAATATAAGAAAAGACCCTACATTCTGGCCAATTAGGACAGGGGTTTGGATATAAATCAGCAGACAAAAATTAGGGGAGTGAAGAGTACTCACAAACTTTATAGCACAAAGGTCAGGATACTGAAAGAAAGAAAGAGAGCAAAGAGCACTCACATTCTATTGATAACATTGTGAGGGGCAAGTTAGGGCAGTAATAGAAAGTAAGAGAGCAAGGCACACTCACTCCCTGTTGAGGGCATCAGGAGGGATAAGTCAGGGCAGCAATAGAAAGCAAGAGTGCAAGGTGCACTCACTAACTGTCAAGGGCATCAGAAGGAACAAGCCAGGACAGCAATAAAAAGTGAGAGAGCAAGGCACACTCACAAACTGTCAAGGACATTTGGAGGCACAAATCCAGACAGCAACAGAAAGTGAGTGAGATGCACTCACACTCTGTCAAAGGCAGCAGGAGAGACAAGTCAGGACAGCAACAAAAAGCAAGAGAGCAAGCTGCACCTACATTCTGTCAAGGGCATCAGGGGGGACAATCAGGACAGCAATAGCAAGCAAGAGAGCAAGGTGCACTTACTCCCTGTTAAGGGTATTGGGAGGGACAAATCAGGATGGCAATAAAAAGTGAGAGAGTAAGGCACACTCACCAACTGTTAAGGGCATCAAGAGGGACAGGTTAAGACAGCAATAGGAAGCAAGAGTGCAAGGTGTACTCACCATCTGTCAAGGGCACCAGGAAGGACAAGTCAAGACAGCAATAGAAAGTGAAAGAGCAAGGTGCACTCACAAACTGTCAAGGGCATCAAGTCAGGACAGCAATAGAAAGTAATAGTAAGGGTGCACTTACATCCTGTCAAGGGTGTTAGGAGGGACAAGTTAGAACAGCAATAGAAAGTAAAAGAGCAAGGTACACTCACTCTCTATCAAGGCCATTGGGAGGGACAAGTCAGGAGAGCCATAGAAAGTAAGAGAGTGAGACACACTTCCTGTTAAGGATATCAGAAAGGACAAGTCAGAACAGCAATAGAATGCAAGAGGGCCAGGTGCACTCACTGCCTGCCAAGGACATCAGAAAGGATAAGTCAGAATAGCAATAAAATGCAAGAGGGCCAGGTGCACTCACTTCCTGTCAAGGGCATCAGAAGGGACAAGTCAGAACAGCAATAAAAAGCAAGAGAACAAGGCACACCCACATTCTGTGAAGGGTATCAGGAGAGACAAGTTAGGACAGTAACAGAAAGTGAGAGAGTGAGGCATACTCACCAACTGTTGAGGGCATCAGGAGGAATGAGTCAGGACAGCAATAGAAAGTGAGAATGAGGCACACTTACAAACTGTCCAGGACATTAAGTCAGGACAGCAATAGAAAGTGAGAGAGCAAGGCACACTCACTTCCTATCAATGGAGGGCATTGGAAGAGACTGGTCAGGATAGCAATAGAGAGCAAGGGAGCAAGGCACACTCACAGACTGTCAAGGACATTGGGAGAGACAAGTCAGGACAGCAATAGCCAGCAAGAGAGTGGGACACACTCACCAACTGCATTGAAAGGGATGGGTCAGGACAGCAATAGAAAGTGACAGTGTGAGGTATACTCACAAACTGTTGAGGGCCAGGAGGGATAAGGCAGGACAGCAATAGAAAGCAAGTAAGCAAGGCACACTCACTTCCTGTTGAGGGCATCAAGAGGGACAAGTCAGAACAGCAATAGAAGGCATGAGAGTGAGGCACACTAACTCCCTATTGAGGGCATTGGGAGGGACAAGTTAGAATGGCAATAGAAGGTGAGAGAGCAAGGCACACTCACTTTCTGTTAAGGGCATCAGGAGGGGCAAGTCAAGATAGCAATAGAAACTGAGAGAGAAAAATGTACTCACTTCCTGTTAAGGGCATCAGAAGGGACAAGTCAGGACAGCAATGGAAAGTGAGAGAGCAAGACACACTCACAGACTGTTGAGGGAATTGGGAGAGACAAGTTAGGACAACAATAGAAAGTGAGAGTGTGAGGCACACTCACCAACTGTTAAGGGCATCAGGAGGGACAAGTTAAGACAGCAATAGAAAGTGAGAGTGTGAGGCACACTCACTTCCTATCAAGGGCATCAAAAGAGACAAGTCAGGACAGCCAGAGTATAGAAAGTGAGAGAGCAAAGCACACTCACCTGCTGTCAAGGGCATTGGGAGGGACATATCAAGACAGCAATAGAAAGTGAGAGAGCAAGGTAGACTCACCAACTGTTAAAGGCATTGGGAGGGACAAGTCAGGACAGCAATAGAAAGTAAGAGTGCAAGGTGCACTCACTGACTGTTGAGGGCATTGGGAGAGACAAGTCAAGACAGCAATAGAATGTGAGAGTGAGGTGCACTCACTTCCTGTTAAGAGCATCAGAAGGGACAAGTCAGGACAGTGATAGAAAGTGAGAGATTGAGGCACACTCACTACCTGTCAAGGGTATTGGGGGGCACAAGTTAGAAGAGTGATAGAGAGCAGGAGAGCAAGGCATACTCACTTTCTATTGAGGGTATTAGGGGAGACAAGTCAGGACAGCAATAGAAAGCAAGAGTGCAAGGTGCACTTGCCAGCTGTTAGGGGCATCAGAAGGGACAAGTTAGGATAGTAATGGAATGCAAGAGAGCAAGGTGCACTCACCAACTGTCAAGGACATCAGGAGGGACAAGTTAGAACAGTAATAGAAAGTGAGGGTACAAGGTACACTCACTTCCTGTCAAGAGCATCACCAGGGACAAGTCAAGACAGTAATAGGAAGCTAGAGAGCAAGGTGCACTCACAAACTGTTGAGGGTATTGAGAGGGACAAGTCAGAACAGCAATAGCAAGTGAGGGCATGAGGCACACTCACTTCCTGTTAAGGGCATTGAGAGAGACAAGTCAGGACAGCAATAGAAAGTAAGAGTGCAAGGTGCACTTACTTCCTGTCACAGGTATTGGGAGGGACAAATCAGGACAGCAATAGAAAGTAAGAGAGCAAGGCACACCCACTTCCTGCCAAGGGCATCAGAAGGGATAAGTGGGGACAGCAATAGAAAGCAGGAGAACAAGGCACACTCACTTTCTGTCAAGGGCATCAGGAGGAACAAGTTGGGACAGCAATAAAAAGCAAGAGAGTGAGGCACACTCACCAACTGTTGAAGGCATCAAGTTAGGGCAGCAATAGAAAATGAGAGAGCAAGGCACACTCACTTTCTGTTAAGGGCATCAGGGGGACAAGTCAGGACAGCAATAGAAAGTGAGAGAGTGAGGTACACTCACTCCCTATCAAGGGCATCAGGAGGGACAAGTTAGGACAGACAGCAATAGAAAGTGAGAGTGCAAGGTATACTCACCCCCTGTTGAGGGCATCAGGAAGGACAAGTCAGAACAGCAATAGAGAGTGAGAGAGCAAGGTGCACTCACAGACTGTTAAGGGTATTGGGAGGGACAAGTTAGAACAGCTATAGAAAGCAAGAGAGCAAGGCACACTCACTTTCTGTCAAGGGCATTAGGAGGGACAAGTCAGGACAGCAATAGCAAGCAAGAGAGTAAGGCACACTCACTTCCTGTCATAGGCATTAGGAGGCACAGGTCAAGACAGCAATAGAAAGCAAGAGTGTAAAACACACTCACATGCTGTCAAGGGCATCAGAAGGGACAAGTCAGGACAGCAATAGAAGGCAAGAGAGCAAGGCACACTCACTTCCTGTTAAGGACATTGGGAGGCACAAGTCAGGACAGCAGTAGAAAGTGAGTGAGGCAAGGAGCATACCCTCTATCAATTACATTGGGAGGCACAAGTCAGAACACAGAAAGTAAGGAGAGAGTAAGTGTGACTCACAGACTGTTGATCACATTGAGAGGGACAAGTTAGGATGCCAACTATAGTAAGAGAGTGTAGGGCACTCACATTCTATCAAGAGCAGAGGAAGGTACAATTAAGGTGCCAAAAGAAGGGGAGGGTGCATGTGAACATAAAATAGAAATTCAGGACATAGGAGGCAAGCAAAGATGGACTAACATAAATCTAGGTGGTGACCCTCTTTCAATAACAGGCAACTCAGAACACAGTATTATAACTTACCCACAGCGACGGAAATGCCAGAAGGCATCTTCTCATTACTTGTTCTGTATTTGTATGTCCTTGTTCAAGTGCAGAATGGGCCCTATAATGTGACTAGGCTCCTCTCATTCTCACCCATGATACATAACTAACTTACCTTTGGATGGCTTGTCTTATATTCGGCTGTAGATTATCCTTCTGTACTGCCAAAAGCATGACAGCAACGACATCGTCAGAGAGCGCATTGGCCGTCTTTTCAATAAGATCAGTACACTGTTGACCATGCTTGTGCATTCCTGCAGAACGGAGATCAGTAAAGTACGTGATAGCTGATGTCAAATTTCTCACTCTCCAAACGTATGAATGGTGGAGTTCCCCCAAGGCCAGCCAGATAATGTCGCCAAAATACGCTTTCCGCTTCATCTTCAAGACTCTTTCTTGGGTCATGACCCGAATCCTCCAACTTGATCCAGATGTCGCGCTTGAACTGGTCATACTTTGTGAATACCGCTATCACAGGGACTTGAAAATCTCCACATGTCAAGCCCAGTTCACGACCTTGCTTTTCGACATACCATTCTTATCTGGGCAAACATCCTCAAAATACTTTAAATCTAGCGACGGCCGAGCATTGTCCATCGGAATGCAGTACCTGAAAAGCAAATTTTCTGAATGCGCAGCCGTATATACCCATAATAACAAACCATATTGCATGCAATCTACCATTCAATAGCTTCTCGCGCGACCTACGGCGGACAAAATCCTGCACGATCTTCAGCTCGCCTTCATCCCCAGCTTCGAATCCACGAGAGTCATGGAAAACATAACCACGATGGTTTGTAAAGACGAGCTCATCCTCGATGTCGTGCTCACCACGCTACCACAAGCAAGATCATTATGATCAGCAGTCATCAAGGACAATGAGCATGCCCAACCTCTGATGTAGCGTCGAGTTGAAGAACCTGGCTAAACGATGAGATCGAAAGTGCCATTAAAAAAGAGAACAAACCTTTTCGCGAATTCCCCCTGGACCAGTCCTGTAGATCTCAGGACTCTTGGTAGTGTCGCACACTCTTTGCAGGATGGATGTCTTCCCTGCATTTGCTCTTCCAATAATGAGGACTCGGAACTGGACATTTGGTGCTCGGGGAAGGCTCTGCTGGACTTCGGAAAGACTTTGCTGGACCTCGGGAAGATTCAGATCCTGCTGGACGTCGTGAAGACTCTGCTGGACTTCGGAAAGACTTTGCTGGACCTCGGGAAGACTCGGCTGGACTTCAGAAGGACTTTGCTGGACCTCAGGAAGACTCTGCTGAGCGTGAGGAAGACTTTGCTGGACTCTGGAGAGACACTGCCCCATAGCACCAATGTGATACAAGAAGCCTCGTGAAGGGGTTGAATACGGGTGAAGTTGAAGTTGATGGGCCTGCGGACGTGAGACCGGCCATCCTGCGCTTTATTAACTGACTGTTAACTGGCACGCGCCGTACAAACACGGGCAAATAACAGCTGACTGGGAACGTGTATTATAGTATACTAATTCACGGTGAGAGCGCTGGCAAAGCTCGTTCGGAGTAACATCTAGGCCTTGCGTCAGTGCGGGATTGTGATGGATTCGACAACGATACGGTATGGTATCCATGGCTGAGACTAGCATCGCATCGGCGAGAAACCTAGGAACTTCATATGACTCCTGGCTTCTGCAGAAGCCCCGTGCATTAGATTTGATTCTTAAGAACCCCCGCAGTCGAGCACATCGGCAATCTCCCATTATAGTCTCCTAGGCCCTACAGTAGTAGTAATCGCGTTTACTGTTGGCCTCGCAGCCTTCCTCCTTTCTCCTTGCTGGAAGGCCTCCCGATCATAGCTACCTCAGCGAGGATAGTCCCCCATGTGTCCTCATTGACACGCATTGCCCTGACGCCAGGCCCTACAGCCGACGTCTACGACCCCAGTCCCCACCCTTAAACTCGGTCACGCCGCGCCTTGTGTCTGGGGCGGGCATCTCCATAGCCATTAGCTCGCTAATGGCTTGCCCTTCACTTTTACCATGCCTCGGATTTGTCCCCCAAGTATCCCTACCTTCTGCTTGAGATGGTTCACCGCTGCCTGCCTCAGTGGTTTCGTTACCACTGAGCCCTCCCGTCGTCATCGGTGCGCCGCTTTGCTTGTACCGGACCCACGCGCCGTAGTTTCTATGCACAAATGAAGATAACCTTATAATTACAAGACTTACGACATGTTCCGTTACTCTGAGATTGGAGGGATACCGATACGAGAACCAAATTCACATAGCGAAGAGAGCCTTGCGGTAAAGCCGAAGGAGGTCCAGTCTTGGAAAATAAGGTACCCAATTTCTTGATATTCAACTCATCTCCAAATAACGTATTCCGCGGGGCATGTTTTTTGCTCCCACCCGAGAACATTGATCTATGAGTGGTCTCAGCCAGGTTCCTCGCTTCCCAGACGGCGGCAATCACGGTCGTACGACGACCGACAAAGCCGTTTAAGCGCGACAGGAACGAGCTCCGAAACGGCGTTGTCCGTGTGTCGTGAAACGCGCGGAGCACCTCGGGATCAAGGGATACCGGTGACCTAGAGACTGGAGGTACAGTGCTTGACAGCCAAACTTGACAAAAAAAATTAGTGTCTTCTTTTTGTTCAAAATGCACAGAAATGATGTTTTAGTTTTTATGAAAAATTAAAAGTTGGCCACCCCTGAAATTGCTCAAAAAGCATGTAAATTGATTATTCTTGGCATTCTAAACCTAATGCCCTTATCCAATATTGTCAAAAAGATTTGTGAGGAACTGCAGAAACCACATGATAGTGGTCAGAAGACCCCACATGACACACCTGCCACACACAATCTGAGTGGTCTGTGTGCACATCATTCATGTGGAGGCTGTTTTATGGTCTAAACATAGATCTTAATCATTAAGGAAGTACACTGTGAACTCAATCCAATTGAGATGGTATGTTATTCTTAAAATCATATTTATTTTTATGTTTATTTTGTACAGTATTGGGGTTAGTGTAAACACCAGTACTGTCACAGACAGACTCTTGGTATGTTTAGAAAGATGGCCTATGTGAAATTTTTACTATATGCATCCTGATCCATTTGGACTATGGTACAAATTGGTATGTCCCTATGAGGCTCTCTGGATTGCCTGAGGATCCTTGTACTATTGGCTATGCTGTGACTCGTTCTGACTCACCCCAGATGCCTTGTGTACTTGTAGGCTGTGTAGGGAACAACACGGGTAAACCCCTGGGTACCAATGACCCAACCCGTACCCGTACCCATCAAAAACCCGTACCCATGACCCGTGGACACAAGTACCCACAGGTCATTCCCACGGGTGTATGGGTATAGACCCGTCATGGGTTTACCCGCAGTAGGCTGTCGATATTTCCATAGATGAGTGCTGCGTCGAATAAATGAGGGCCCAGGGCCATGTGTTAGATGCACCAGCATGTGCTGAACTTACCCCCACCGTGGACACCGCCGGCATTGAACCCATTGGTGCAGCTAAGAGAGCTGCAGCCACAGAGCTCGAGGCGTTGGAGCTTCGGGTAGAGTGTGAGGATGGGTGTATGTGACATGGCACCCGCAAAACGACATGCCCCCAGGGGCAAGCAGGTGCTTGAAACACCGCTGCCGCACCAGGGACATGGTCTTGTGTGGGCACAAGCCCAATGCACCGCAAAAGTGTGCAACCAAGCACGCTGACATGAGACGGCAAATGCGTGCACAACGCAGCACGGTGATTCGATCTGAACGAGAGCGAGTGTGTGCTCGAGGCACTGCTGCTGCTGCCGAAAGTCGAACCAACCGGGCGCGAAGGCAAACACGTCTTGGGGCCACAAGAATACCCCGAAAGTCAAACCAACCGGGTGCAAAGGCAAACATGGTTGGGGCCACAGGGGTCCCCCAAAAGTTGAACCAACCGGGTGCGAAGGTGAACACATATTAGGGCCACAAGGGTACCCTGAAAGTCGAACCGACCGGGCGCAAAAGCAAACACATCTTGAGGCCACAAGGCAGTGCGCGTTGCTTGGTGAATGCGTCGGCAGACGAAAGGCAGCGACGGCGAGGTCGGGGTCGGTCCCGATGCGAAGGCGATGAGGGCGGGAACAAGTGTGATTGGGAGTGTAGTGTTAGCGATGATGTGGCCTGCGCATCGTTTGTTTTGTGTCGCGGACGGACCTGGAGCTTGCGGTGGCGGGGATGGTCGAGAGAAAAGGGTGAGTCAACGTTGAACGCCGTCTCTGGTGCCTGACGCATGTCCAGGTCACGTGTTGCCCAACACGGGGCCTTACATCGACATCACTCGGGTTCGAAGTGAGCTGAACGTCTGAAGGTGCTAAGGTCACGCGTGGCCTACAAAGGTTGAGGCCGAGATACTAGCAGAGGCTGGTGTTGGAGTTAGTGAGTTGTTCACTGATGTCCATGCCGAAGACCCTGAGCTGGGTGTGTGGGCCGGCTGTTGTCGATTGCCATTTGTTTTGTAAATTCGTTTGTTTTGTTTCGAGAAGGCAGGTTGGAAGACGTGTTTAGTCAGTCAGGCACGACACCCACGGGTACTGGCCCACGGGTCCACGGGTACGAAAATGTACGAAAATGGCAACCCGTACCCGTACCCGTGAGTACCCGTACCTGAGACCTGTCACGGGTACCCCATACCCATGTAGTTCCCTAAGGCTGTGTCCCGGTCATGTTCTGGACCCTAGGATTGGTATTCTTAGTATTATGGTCCCTCCTGTATTTAAGAAGACCTCAGTACAAAGTTGAGCCCTAAGCTTGACTTAATTCTCAACTTGCAGCTTCTTTCACCTGTTGATTGAGAGGATAAGGGATCACCATCATTGTCCATCCATTCTCCTCTTGTTTATCTCATGTTTAGGGATCAGCAAGGGTATGGGTCAACCCATGGTATTGTGACCACAGGTTGCACAGGTACAGGTATGGTGTAGCAAATCCTATTACCGCATTAATACCATACCTGTAACCCGTAGTCGCGGGTACCGCGCAATTCCGGTCGCGGGTTTCGGGAAATGCCGAGTCGCGCTGTTCGTCACACTAGCGTGACTCGTAACTCATGCACAACTCGCGTTAGTGGTGCGCCACCTATTCACAATTACCACAATGCTTACCCACGACAGCCACATACACGCGAACAACAACTCTCGGAATGGAACGGCAACACATGAACATCGACAGCAACACGCGAACGACGGGGATGACACGACGAGCACGCCGACGACACGGGAACGAGCACGACGACCCGACAAGCACGCGAACGCAAACGCCGCAAATGCAACGCCACGACCAACGCAGCACGACGCAAACACAAATGTGAACTCGAACCCGAACCCGAGTGTCACAAACTCGAACGCAACGCAAACACAACGCCACGCAAACGCCACGCCCCGCAAACCCCGAACGAAACCAACGCAAAACCAACGCAAACGCAAATGCAACGCAACGCAAACGCCACGCCACGCAAACGCACGCAATGCAAACGCCACGCCACGCAAACACGAACGAACGAACACGAAGCCAACGCAACACGACGCAAGCACAAATGCGAACTCGAACCCGAACCCGAACGTCACAACACCAACGCACACGCAATGCAAACGCGAACGAAAACAACACGAAAACAACGCAAACGCAAATGCAACGCTACGCAAACGCCACGCCACGCAAACACAAACGAAACTAGTGTAAGTTCGAACGAGTCAACTCGGGGACCAGTGGACCACACTTTCGACACTTGTAAATAGAATGTAGAATGTATTTTCGTAAATTTAGATACCCACAATACAATGTACCGCGGTGTTAAATACACCGCGGTTTTTTGAGTATACCACGGGTTAAACCTGCTTCTGCAGGTGGAGTGTAGTGTACGGGTACGGTATCACAGGTGACAGGTACGGTATGCCAAAAAAAACCCGAGGTGTCACCCGTGCTGATCCCTACTCATGTTAGAGTCTTTCATTCGCTCTCAGCTCCCTCAAGACTCTCCTAGTCTACCTGCTTAAAGGCGCAGGTGTATACTGCTTAAGCTTGAGTGTTAAGCAAGCATGTCTCTAGCTATGCTACTGATTGGACTTTGATTCAGGTATTTATCACTTGTATTAATTCCTATCACTAGTGCACATACTTGGGAAGTTGTGAATCAGGATATACTCTGTTACTGGCCTCCTGGATCGCAGGTGTAAGTTGTGGGAACCGGCCCAATGGTAACGGAGTAAGGTGGATTGCCTCGTGTTCTGGCATGTGATTGTACTATTGTCTCGTTGTGTCCTTGTGTTTACCTCGTGTTTGCCTCATGTTTAGAGATAGTACCTTATGGCTGTACGCCTCAAGTTAGTAGCATGTATCCTAGCTTAGTAAGCAGTCCATAAGTAGTATATAAGCTATGCCTTGCTGTCCCTAAGATGGCAAGTTGAGTCTCCTGTCTCGGTAGTCTCAATATACTCCTCTTCATCATCTATACTGTGGGTGGCTATTGGGTCGGAGCCCATTTAGCGGGAACCCTTACCAGTGAAAGCCCTAGACGACGCTTCAGAGTCGTCTCTCTTATCCTCATTATCGACTTAGTGCGCCTTGAGCACTACTTAGCAGTCAGACTATCCCTTTGCGCTTAGTCTATTGTTGACTGCACCACGTGGCGGTGACATTAGACTCAACTTTGTTACAAACTGGCACCATGATTCGAAGGTGAAGGATCCAACATCAGGATCTACCTCAAACCGATAGACGTACTCGAGAGCATACCAAACAAAAGGGTGTTCAAATTTGACCTGCGAAGCAGCGAACCACCGTTCCTCATCTTTACCGACAGCCCTCAAGGAAAACTTAACCGACGATCTCAAGCAGTAACCTTCTTCCAAGACAAGTGGAGAAATATCGAATACCAACCTAGTCTAGACGAGTTTGAGCTAGGACCACCAAACCTCGAGGTAGCCCAATACGACATACATAACGACGACCAAGACGTCGAACAGCTTGCAGCCCAGATGGCCACTACCACCCTCACCACAACCATATCCAATGACCAAGACGACATCATCCAAACTCTCGGAAAAAGTTGCCAAGAAAAGAAAGGCGATAAGATCACCAGCAATCTTAATCGTGCTCTGGGTAAACCAGACCCAAACGATCTGAACCCCGGAGGAAACCCAGGAGGATCTGGAGGCCCCAGAGGACCACCCGGAGGACCCGCACCACCAGGAGGACCAGGTGGACCACCTAACCAAAATATTCTCCAACCTATCCCTGTAAACCCAGATGTCAAGGCTATAGGGAGCCTTCCCCAGTACTTCACAGGAGAACGAAAACAGGCTAAACAATTCATAGAAGAAGTCAAAGCATACCTTCGCGTCAACGCAGATGTAGCAGGATTTAACTCCCCTATCAAGAAGGTCACCTTCACCCTCACTCTCATCAAAGGAGAGAAAGTCGCATCGTGGGCCAGACAGATGGGCGATTGGCTCGATACTCTTGACCCAATTGCCGATAACATCCCCCTCGTATGGATCGCCTTCCTACAACGATTCTTCGAACGATTCCAAGATACCACGGAACTCGAGCAGGCCCGTAACAAAATCGAAGATATCAAGATGGAAGGACTAGCAGTGAACGAATACACTAGCAACTTCGAAGACCTGATCATCAAGGCCGAATACGACCTGAACAACTCGGAGACCTGTCGCAAATTCATCAAAAACTTGCCTCGTTTCATGCTCCTGAAGATGGCCAACCCATCCCTTCCCACTACCTACCACGATCTAAAAGCCAAACTAGAAAGCATCGTGCAATCGCAGATTACTGTTCAAGGGATATTACAACAAGTTGTAGGAAAGGGACCGGCCGCCAGCAACACCAATAACTACTTCAATCGACCACGACCCCAGAATCAGAACTGGAGGAACAACAATCAACGATCCCCTCAGAGAGGATGGCAAGCGCCGCCAGCTCAAGGGGCATTCAACACCTCGAATGCCCCTAGGTGGATGAACGACTGACCAGTACCCATGGACCTTAGCCAGGGATGCGCCCCTAATAACTCAGGATGGCGCCGATCGTAACCGCAAGGGCAACGACAATGGGGACCTCCTCGCCAAGGACCCCGAGCAAACGTCGCCCAAACACCAACCATGAGTAACTCCTGCTTCAACTGTGGAAAAGTGGGACACTTCGCCAGGAACTGCCCGCAAAGGCGCCCCCAACGCACCCAAGCAAACCTTGTCGAATTCGACGGGTTCCAGGACGACCCCGAACAACAACAATACCAACAAGAAGACGCTCCAACCTGCGTAGCTCACATCCACACCGAACTCGAATCCCTATCCCAGGAGGAAAGGAACGAAATGGCCCAACAGATGGGCGTAGCTGAGGATTTTTCCAGCGTCTGATTAGGTCGGCACTGATCAGACGAAGTACAAGTTATACAGAATTGGACCCCGTGTACATATCTGCTCAAAAATCTATGACCGTTCACGTGTTTGTCCATTCCGTATCGAAAAGAGCTGAGGTGGTTGCCCTAGTAGATTCTGGCGCCACAGAAAACTTCATGAATCTCGAATATGCCAAATGGCTACAACTCCCAATCAAGAAACTAGAAAACCCGAGACCCCTGTTCAATGTCGACGGAACAGAAAACATGAATGGAGCCCTCACTCACTATACCGACCTCTCTATCCAAATGGGAACCCAAAAGGTCAACATGAGGTTCTTCCTTACTCAATTAGGAGAACACAAAGCTATCTTTGGCTACCCATGGTTCGCAGCATTCCAGCCCAAAATCGACTGGAAACGAGGGTGGATAGACTACACCCAACTCCCCATCATGGCAAGAGCAATCAACTATGCAAAAGCCCGCTTCGTTCCACGTACCCGTAATATCCCAAGGCCGATCCACCGTGACCAGTACTACATCGGACGCATCACGTTCAATACCACGGCCACGAACCCAAATCTCGCAAAAGTCCCAACAGAATATCACCAACACAGAAAAGTCTTTAGCGAGGAAGCATCACAACGACTACCAGCACACACCATCTGGGACCACGCCATCGAATTACTCCCTGGAGCTCCCAACACACTACCAGGCCGCCTCCTTCCCCTAACGCAAGAGGAGCTCAAGGAAGCTGACAGATTCTTCCAGGAGCACCTAGACAGAGGAACCATACGACCATCTGACTCCCCATACTGCGCCAACTTCTTCTTCGTAAAGAAGAAAGATGGAAAACTACGACCAGTACAAGACTACCGACCGGTGAACAAATGGACCGTCAAAGACTGTACCGTATCCCCGCTTATATCCCAGACCATCGACCGTCTCAGCGGATGCACCCTATTTACTAAGTTCGATATCAGGTGGGGGTACAATAACATTAGGATCAAGGAAGGGGATGAATGGAAGGCCGCCTTCCTCACACCCCAAGGACTATTCGAACCCACCATCATGTTTTTCGGCCTCACCAACTCCCCCATGACCTTTCAAAGAATGATGAACGTCATATTCCGACCCGAAATAGCGCAACGATGGCTGTCTGTATACATGGACGACATCCTCATCCACACCAAACGACAAGATAACGAAACGGAAGAAGAACATGTCAAACGGCACTGCGACTATACGCATCACATCTTAACTAAATTGGAAGAAAACGACCTATACCTAAAACCCGAAAAATGCTCATTCAAACAAAAGGAAGTCGACTACCTTGGAGTGGTCGTAGGAGGAAAAACGGTGAAAATGGACCCGAAAAAGCTACAAGGCGTCGCGGACTACCCACCACCAACTACACCCACGGAAGTCCGCAAATTCCTTGGATTCACGGGTTACTACCGATACTTCATACCTAACTACTCAAAAATCGCACGACCGCTCCTAGACTTAACAAAGAAATTGGCAACATGGACATGGGACAATGCACAAATAATGGCATTCGAAGAACTCAAAACAAGAATGTGCATGAACCCTGTATTGGCTCAACCCAACTTCGAAAAACAATTTGTCCTTCAATGCGATGCATCGGCGTATGGCGTGGGAGCCATACTCTCGCAGAGGGGTGACAACGACACACCTGCACTGGAAAAATGCCAAAAACCCGTCCTACACCCTATCGCATACTACTCGGCCACCTTCACACCCACCGAACGAAACTACGACATCTATGAACGCGAATTGCTAGCAGTCATGAAGGCCCTCGCACACTGGAGACCATACCTTGGATGGACCCAGGAACCCTTTATTATCCGAACCGACCACGCAAACCTACAGTACTGGAAATCCCCTTGGAACTTAAACCGTCGCACCGCCAGATGGCATGCAGACCTACAGGAATACGACTACATCATCGAGCACATCCCCGGCAAAGAGAACAAAGCAGCTGATGCCCTCTCCCGACTGCCAGGTATGGACCAAGGTACCAACGACAACCAAAACGTCGTTATCATACCTCCCTCACGATGCCGAACTGCAAAAACCACCCCAATGACAACCATCCCCATCCCAGAAGACAATGAATCATTAAAACGCTTTCTCATGATCCTCTACCATGACCACCCCACGGCAGGACACCCAGGACGCGACGAAACCCTCAGACGGACACAAGAAAAGTATTACTGGACCGGCATGAAGGATTGGATTGCCGAATACGTCAAAGGTTGCGCCACATGTCAACAAAACAAAATCCAAACCCACAAAACCAAGACACCATTATACCGCATCAGGACAGAAGAAGGCGTACGACCGTTTCAACATGTAGCCATGGACTTAATCACAGGATTACCAGCACACCAAGGAAAAGACGCCATCCTCACAATAGTGGATCACGGATGCTCCAGAGCAGCCGTATTCCTCCCCTGCTCAACAACGATTACAGGACCTGGCATCGCTCAACTCTACATGGATAACATCTTCAGATGGTTTGGAATCCCCAGCAAAGTCATCAGCGACCGAGACCCCCGCTTCACGTCCCACTTTAGCCGAGCATTAGCTAAAGCCCTAGGAACCAATCAAAATGTATCAACGGCGTTCCATCCCCAAACCGATGGCCTATCAGAACGGAAGAACCAATGGGTCGAACAATACCTCTGCCTTATGACATCGTCGCACCCAGAGCATTGGACCGAATGGCTATCTCTAGCATCGGCAGTACACAATAACTGGAAGAACGCAACCACCGGACTATCACCCAATCAAATCCTCTTTGGACACGAGGTCACCCTGCTTCCCCCATCGACGCCACCATCAAATAACAAAACTGTTGAAAAACGCATGACCTGCCTCAAGGCCTACCAGGAACAAGCAATATCCACCCTCAAACGCATCGCCGAGGGGTCATCAGACCTACCAGCGCAATACAACACTGGAGAACAGGTATGGCTAGACGGCAAAAATCTCAAATTCCCTCATCAGAAAACGAAACTACTTCCCAAACGGTATGGACCCTTCAAGATTGCCGCTCAGATATCCCCGGTGGCCTACCGGCTTCACATACCTCCGACATGGGCCATTCACAACGTGTTTCATGCCTCTCTCTTATCACCATATCACGAAACAAGCGCCCACAGCCCCAACTTCTCCCGACCACCACCTGACCTTATCAACGGAGAAGCGGAGTACGAGGTGGAACAAATAAGAAGCCACAGATGTCATGGACGCTCCAGAACCCTCCAATACCTGATCAAATGGCTCAGCTACCCCAAGAGTGACAACACGTGGGAACCCGCAGACTTGGTCCACGCCCCTGCTCTCGTAAGACAATATCACCGAAAACGCCCTCTAGAATCCATTAAAATGCTCTCAACCCATATCTTCAAAAATACCCCAACCGATCCACTACCGTCCACACCACCCGTAACCGTACCATGTCCACCACCCGTCTCACCACTGCTGCTCTCGCCAACATGGTCAATGTCCAGCCACCTCCCACCGACTACGAGATTCAATGGGTCATTACCCCCCGTCTCAACCATTCAATGCTCAACGAAACCCTGGCCTGGATCCATCGAACCAGAGCAGGGCAAAACGATCACCGGGCCATCCAGGAACTGGCCAAATGCAAACCAGACGACAATCTTACCCTCCTCTGTAAATGCCTCCTCACGCAAAACTCCCTACCCCACCTCTCCGCGCACTACCTCACCATCCCTGCCCTCCTTAACGGAGAAGACACCGACGCCCTCTTCTGGGATCTCATTGGCAACCTCACCTCCAATTCCTCCCGACAGACTTTCTACGACGCTACAGGTCAACAAAACCCCTGCACCGAAGAACGGAAAGAAATCAAGCGTTGTTTCAGGAAGATGGGCCGGGATTGGGCTGAACGAGCCGAGAAATACCGCCCCCTGCCCACAGCAAAGTTCTTTATGCATCGGGACGCAGCGCATGCACTCTATACCCTCATATTCCAGAGCAAGCTCTACCAACAGGCATTGGTCAGGCACAACTCTCTACTACGCCCCTACCATGACCCCTACACTTCATGGTTTGCCCATCAGTTGGCAGCAGATCCCCACGCGCTGGACACGGAGTACTAATGTTAAACCAGGCGTGGTCGCCCTTGTCTAGGGAGGGGCTGATGTTACCGGCCTCCTGGATCGCAGGTGTAAGTTGTGGGAACCGGCCCAATGGTAACAGAGTAAGGTGGATTGCCTCATGTTCTGGCATGTGATTGTACTATTGTCTCGTTGTGTCCTTGTGTTTACCTCGTGTTTGCCTCATGTTTAGAGATAGTACCTTATGGCTGTACGCCTCAAGTTAGTAGCATGTATCCTAGCTTAGTAAGCAGTCCATAAGTAGTATATAAGCTATGCCTTGCTGTCCCTAAGACGGCAAGTTGAGTCTCCTGTCTCGGTAGTCTCAATATACTCCTCTTCATCATCTATACTGTGGGTGGCTATTGGGTCGGAGCCCATTTAGCAGGAACCCTTACCAGTGAAAGCCCTAGACGACGCTTCAGAGTCATCTCTCTTATCCTCATTATCGACTTAGTGCGCCTTGAGCACTACTTAGCAGTCAGACTATCCCTTCGCGCTTAGTCTATTGTCGACTGCACCACGTGGCGGTGACATACTCTGTCCTTATTCCTCTACACCAAGTTGTGTTCTCAGAGATCGAAGAGCAAGTGTGACTACCCTCTCTTCTCCCTCTGATAGCTTGCTAGGGTCCACTTGACCTCATTCTTGCAAGCTCTCCAATCCAAGGCCTGCTGCAGCCTTAACAAGTACAGGGATATTTCAAAACAAAGTTTGAGGATGCAAAATGCACTGTGTGGGACCTTGACACAACACATGCCTGGTGTGTGATTTGTCATGAATGCTTACCAACAAGGTTTGACAGGCAGGGTGGTGGAATGGGCAGTGCAAAAACAGAAATCACACCAGAGGGTTGGTCTGCATGCAATCATGTCAATTGATGCCATAGTTACATAAAATAAAACTGAGAAAGCCCCAAAATGGGCATGTTTTGTGTCAAAAAGTCAGACCCAAAAGTTGGCCACCCTAAAATTTACCTGTTTTGTATGTTTTACAGCCCCCTGAACATGATCCCAGGCTTAGTTTGTTCTAAAATTATGTCATTCAGGCACTAACATTTTTGTCAAGTTTGGCTGTCAAGCACTGTATGAATATAATGGGTTGAACAGAGGGCTACATCACCTTGCATAAATCGAAATGACAGAAGTTGGCTTGTTTGAGTGCAGGAGCCTGCAAATTGAATGGAAACAACTACTGTTGCGCGGGCCGGCGCACATCTCTCGGATGACCACGACGTCAGCTCGCAAAGACTAGATATTGGTAAGGGTAAGATATGTATCGGTAAGATATGCGTATAACGCTACATCGTAGATATACACCAAGGTCGAAAAAGTTGATGAAATAACCGTGCTACAGATGTGGAGTCAAGAAACGAAATACGTGAGATCGCCTTTATAAAAAGCTCTAATTTTGGAGGCGACCGTAGACAACGACGCTGGCGGATGATCTCGACGCGTTCCACCCATCTTCAATCAGGGCTTCATGGACTGCGGGACCCAACACAGATACCCCACCAACGGAATGCTTGCCACGTCCAGTGATGATTCGCATAGGGCGAGCTACAGGTTTCCTATGTCAGCAATAAGGTCCGACAAGTGCGGAGAATGTCACCCACTATCAGAAGCACCGTAGTCCCTGAGGAACTCCTTGGCGAGGGTGATCGCCTGGGTAGCAGTGGTGTAATGTAAATCGATGGTCGTATCAGATTCGGAGATCCTCCTGGAAGTGCGAATAGTCAATCGGGTATGAGATATAGGGCAACGATTGAACCAACTTTGTTGCATTGACACGGGCTCTTGCGAGATCCAAGTCCGTATCATTGAGTTCTTCTTGTAATCGGCGCATCTACAGCGTAAGAATCATTTCAATTTTTAGCATACACGATGCAAAGTTGCATGGACTGACACGCGCACCTCTTCGACGTGGTAATGGGCTACATGTCCTCCCGTATTCTTTGAATTACGCCCTTTCCATGCCCTGGCCGCCAATACTGAGGTCTCTCTGAGACGACTCTCCAGGTCATCGCGCCGTTCCCTCAGTGTTGACGGACCTTCATCCCTTGTTAGGTTGATCTCGTTGATGGTTTTGCCGCGCCAGCCGTTGGAAGAGGTGACAGCAACCCCATGGCGATTTGCTGCGATGGATCGCTTCCGGCCTGTTACAGAACTCCAGTTATTTTGGGACGGGGAAGGCGGGCATCCGGGAGGATGACCTGATCGTAGCCCCGGGCGGTCCATGGAGATAGAGAGCTGCGTGTTCCCGGATGTTTCCAAGAATTTCCGTGGAAGTAGCTCCCGATGATACGGGGCGACCTTCCATCCTGCGGTTTCATCGTCGTCAAGGCCACGCAGGAGCCATACAAGGTCAAGCGCATTGTCTATTCGAGACCCGA
>QFEY01001484.1:0-11683 GCA_003316435.1 Russula virescens
TCTTTCCCCTGAAGTAGGATGGTGAAACTATGGGCGAGGGGCCTTCTCTAATACGACCTAGGGCAAGGTTTTCCTTCGTCCATTCATAGTCAATCTTCTTTTCTGCTGGGGAACAAGGATAGGGTCGGCAATTGATAGAAGAGGGAGCTCCTTCTTTGAATGTTATGGTCATGTCTGTCCCTCTAGTTGGTGGGAAACGACGTGAGAGTTCCTCGGAGAAGACCCTCCAATGGCGTCTGAATTCCTCTGGTAGGGATTGCATTGACAGGTGTGTGTGCTCTTTCTCAGTATTCCTGGCCCATTTCTCTGCAAAGTTGACTTTCCTGAGGAACTGCCAAGTGTGCTCGGGGAGTTTCCCAATCTTCGAGAGTTTATTGGCCGCCCTTTTGACCATTTGGCAGATCCATTTAAACTTGGTGCTCTGGATCGTCACCTCTCCATCTTCTAGCTCTCCTGCTTTCCAGTCTATGCGAGGGTTGAACTCCCAGAGGAAGGGGTAACCCAGAATCATACGGTCTTTACCTAGGGATGTGATAAAGAACCTCTGTAGTCGGTCAGCCCCAGCTAGTGCAACTTGCAGCCAGCAGTAGTGGGTGATCTTGCCCTTTCTGTTTTCTGTTCTGTCCACATTGAGAACAGTGATGGGCATTTTAAGCGTCTGCCGACCAATGCCTAAGGTTTTCCATGTTTTATGATTGATGAAGTTCTCTGTTGCTCCACTGTCAAGCAGAGCCGTCTGTTCAGCCATTGTACTCACCATTTGTATGGTCAGAGGAATGTTCATAACATTGAGTCTCCTAATATACACACGACGAGTACATAATGCCTGCAGCCAGGCTGTCAACTTTGGGCGGCCTAAAAATCCGAATCTTCATGCATGGTAAGGGTCTCGATCAATTCATCGCGCTCATTGGTCTTCATGGCCTTGATAGCAGCCATAACATCGGTCTTGGAATACACTGGAGGGGCAGAGTGATTGGTATCAGCATCACTGTCTTCATCTGCATCGGAGGGATGGTCATCATGGTTCTGGGTGAGGTTAGAACCTGAGGCTTCTGCCGCTCTAGCCCTGGGCTGTTGGGTGTGGCGCCTATCTTTCGGTTTCTGTCTTCTTTTAGTGCCTGGTGGCGCCTTCGGCCGTGTAGGGCAATCACGATACATGTGACCTTCCTTTTTGCAGTGGAAGCATTTCCCAGCTTGAATGAGCTTCGCTCTTTCTTCCAGAGATAGTCGCTGGGTTCTAGTGACGTCGACCTCCATAGGTACGTAGGGGCGAGGGTCAGGATCATAGTAGTTCCTGGGTTTCTGTCCTCTGCCTCGTCTGTCAGTGTCTCTGGCCATCTCTTGGAGCTTTGTGGGTCTTCCCCGGCGTTCCTTGGCTTGGGAAATGGCATATCGTTGCTCATCGTAGATCTTTTCCTCTTCAGTTGCTGCCTGTTGCCATTCGAGGAGAGTGGTAGGTTGGGGGCAATGTGTATAGCATGCTCCGAGTAATCCAGGGTCCATGCCCGTTTTAAAGGCCACTATGGTTCCTGGGTCATCAGCTCCCCATCCTGATTTGCATTGCAGCCTTTCGAATCTATTGATGTAGTCTTCAACCTCGTCCTTGACCTGTTTGAGCTGTTGAAGTTTCTTATAGGCGGTCTGGGCTTGGTGAAATTCTGCAAAGCGGTTTTTGAGTGAGATACAGGTGCCATTCCACAGGTCTTCATCTGTGTCGAGGTGAGTGGGAGGTGTATTATTCACTAGATCCCCTTCTACTGCCAGGGTAAGCTCTTCTCCTGCAGCTGCTGCCCATTCAGTGGTGTCGCCCCCCATCATGGTTAACAAGAGGTTAGTGCGTTCAAATGGGTTGACCATAACAACATTGTTACGGTTTGCATTTCTGTAGAGGTTGAACTGATTGAGGAACGTCTCCACAGTGCCTCTTTTGCCCATAAACATGACTGGAGGCATTCCTTTAAGGGCTCCAGAGTGTGTTGCGGGTGCAGGACCTCCAGCAGCCTGTTGTGGTGCTGCTCCTCCAGCTGGCGGTTGTCCTCCACTGCCTCCACCTCCTGCGGGTGGTCCTCCTCTGCCTCCACCTCCTGCGGGTGGTCCTCCTCTGCCAGAGGGCGCTCCACCACTTCCTCTGCCTCCAGGAGGTGGTGTTCCTCCTCCCGGAGGTTGAGCAGCAGGCTGTTTCCCTTTTGTGGCAGGGGGAAGGGTAATCGTCGTTCCAATGGTTGCTGTTGAGCTCATGGTCGGTTGTAGTGAGAGGTGTAGCACCCTTTGAGTGATTTCTTCGGTTTCTTTAGTGGCTATATAGGTGCCTAGGGCAGTGGCAAAGGATTCTACCAGGCTAGGTACTACTGTTGGTTCTGGTGCTATCAGCGAGGGCTCGGTCGACCCCGAAGTAGTAGTTCCTTCTGTGTCGGTTGAAGGGGGAGTGGATTCCCTTAGTGGTTCTGGTATGGGGGTTGTTTCCGACGTTCCTGTTGGGTTGGTGGTCGTTGCAAATGCCTCTTGAGGGACCTCCTGTGATACGATTCCCAGATGGTAGTCTAGGGGGTCTTTGATCCAGTCTAGTGCCAGATTGACACTGTACCTGTACTTATCACTTTCTAGGGGTGCGAAGTGGATATAGAACCACTGATAGTTGATGAATTCAACGTCAAACCGGATGTCAGGAGCGGCTATAGATGGAATCCAGTAGTGATTTAGTTGTGAATTTGTGTAGGTGCCCCAAGTCGCCTTTCCTTTGATGTGGGCTGGGAGGTTGTCTTCACCTCTTTCTGGTACGGTGTAGTGCTTACTGATGTATTCACCGAACCCTTCTGTCTCAAATGGGATGTGGATCTGATCCAGTTTGAGGTACGTGCAATGCCTTTTGCAGAGGTACTTGTACTCCAACACAGCAGTGTGAGTGGGTGTTTCTTCAGGCGAGATAGTAGAGCAGGCGGCTCTTGGGAGGGGGAGAAGCTCGACTTATGTTAAGGCTGTAGCGGGCCTTGGACTGGAGAGCTTGCAAGAACGAGGTCAAGCAGACCTAGCAAGCTATCAGAGGTAGGGGAGGAAGTAGTTACACTCACTCTCTGTCCTCTGAGACACAAGTGTGATGGGGAGTGTAGATGGCTATCAACAATCCACCCAGCACTGGTGCGCAGGACACAAGTTGGGAGGTTTAAGGCAGACGAGTACGGACAATTAAACCTTCCAAGTAGTGTAGCTTGTATACACAAGTGCAGAGGAATGAGACGTGTAGAGGACAGCTCAATTCCCTTGCAATAGTGCAGCTAAGGACGTGCTTGCTTAACGCTCAAGCTTAAGCGGTATACACCTGCACCTTTAAGCAGGTAGACTAGGTAGAGTCTTGAGGGAGTGAAGCTAGACGAGCGACCAAGAGACTCTGTCACACAATTGATGAGAGGAGATGGGATAGAACGTATGGCGATCCCTTATCCTCTAAGCAGATGGTGTGAAGAAGCTACAAGTTGAGAATTAAGTCGAGCTTAGGGCTCAACTTTGTACTGAGGACTTCTTAAATACAAGAGGGATCGTAATACTACTACTACCGATCCTAGGGTCTGGAGCGATGCTGGGACACTGCCCACAAGTATAGTACACATCAGGAACGAGTCAGGGCAAGTCATCGACACAGCCAATAGTACAAGGATCCTCAGGCGATCCAGGGAACCTCATAGGGACGTACCAATCTGTATGGTAGCTCAAACGGAACAGGACACATATAGTAAAATTTTCATAGACTGTCCTCTGAACGTACCAAGAGTCTGTCCGTGACAGGTTGGCTGCTATGGTCCATGCAAGGGGGTTTCTCAGGTTGTGGTGGGTTAGAAGTGGTGGAATTCATGTACTCATATATGTCACTGCCACATATCATCGGGTTCCATTGATAATTGAGGGGACTGAAACAATTTTGCATACATATGTGCACTGATCTTTGTGTTATCTCCCCCATCGCACAATCACACGGAGGAAATTGCATCATGTGGGGCCCCTAACCCCATTGTCATGTGGTTACTGCAGCTCGCCACAGATAATTTTAACGATATCTGAGTGCGGCATTAGATTCAGAATAGTGAAAACAATCGATTTCCGCTCTTTTTGGGGGCCTAACCCTAAATTTAGGGGTTGGCCAACTTTTTTTTTTCACGAAAAATCAAAACATTGTTTCTGAGCATTTTGAACAAAAATAAAACACATATATTTTTTTGTCAACTTTTGCTGTCCAGCACTGTAATACAACGTGAGACAGGCAGATTCAGGTAACCATGTGTGAAGAAGCGGCGTTTGAGCGCACACACGTCACGGTCAGGGACTCAGGGTCACGAATCAACACCGCAATCAAGCTCAGATAGGAACATGACTTGGCCGGTTGCTCTGTTGGTTGGGCATCCTCCCGGTCCAGCGTTTCATGATAGGTGTCTCGTTGTATATGTAGAGTAAGGACGAAACATACCTTCAGCGTGCAGATGCCTCCGATGAACATGTTTATGCTATTAACTTGCCTATTAAGGTCATTTCATGTTCCCAAACAGGGCTGGAAATACCGAATGATAATGCATTGCCTGAGGATCAAGACCATTTATTGTAATAGATGAATGAGACAGCGACTTATCAGAATGGAATAACTGACTTAGGAGGATATACCGTATGGAGGATAAAGTATGACATTGATAGCAAAGGATAGCTTCCAATGCAAACAGAATAAGTGCTGTGGCCGGGCCACTGCACAAAATATCATGCTGTGGTTCCTGGAAGCCGAGGTGTGTTGAGTGATAACAGGAATCAATGCCGCTGGTTACTTTGTATGATGATGACGAGGGACTTCAGGCTTTCATCGTAGAACGGGCCACATCACAGTATGGACATTGATGCTGAGGAGACTACTGCTCGTGGCAGTGGTAGCGTGGGTATCCCAAACACCATAGTATGAGTAGAGTACCGATGGGCCCTAACCGGATCGAGCCGTATCAAACCAGAGGCAATTGGTCTTGCAAAACGCGAAATATCATGCCTGATGCAAGGCACAACACGAATTAAAATTTCAACTAGTGTACTGTATTCTCAATAATGCTTCGTCTCACGCCGCTTTGCCCGAATCCTCCTTCAGGCTCACGATCCTGTTTAGCACAAGGTAGTCTCCCTGCCTACGCCCAGCTGGGACATCCCCTGCCTCCTCCAGGCACGCAACGCGAGCGTCCTTGTTGTCCAGCGCGAAATACGCGACTCGCAAACCCTGGAATCGCACGCACTCCTTCCCAACAAGCTGCGTACTCGTCACGCCAGGTGTATCCGGATCCGCGGGCCTCGCCTCTGTCGCGTTCTCCGCAAGCGCGCGCTCCGTGCGCTCCATGCTCTCGCGCACCGCTTCGCGAGCGTCCAGAACCCGACCTCGACGAGCGCGCCTCTGATCGTCTCGAGGCTGCTCGGGTCGATGTCCGCCTTGTAGCTCGGTACCGCAGCAAGTGGGTTGTCGCTCTTGAACAGCCGGTGGAAGATACGCATCTCGTCGACGCGTACGGGACTGCCGCTCTCGGCGTGCTCCGCTACCCACTGGATGTACGCTTTTGGCTTCTTGGGTGCACTCCCGTCTCGGCCATCCTCCAGGCGGCAGATGAGCTCGGTTACATCGCCTGTTGCCGGGTCAGTCTTGTACGATGTACACGTAACAGGATGTGGTGCTTGGAAAAGGCCGACTGTCTTCCCCGGTGCGAGACGGAAATAGTCCGGAGAGTCTTCGAGCCGGAAGTCATCCCGGTCGATGTAAACAGTGCGCGTGGAGGGCAGCTTAGCGGAGCCTAGCGCAGGCACCTTGGGATGAAGCGCCTTCTCAACGAAGACGACATAATCCTCGGGAAATTTTTCGAGCGTGACTTTGAGTGGCCTGAGAACCACTAATAATCGCGGAACGCTGTTCTCCAGATACGAGCGGACTGTTTGGTCAAAGCGCGCGAGTTGGATGCTTGACGCGGCAGTTGAAACCCCGAGGCCGCCCACAAAGGAGATGATTGCACCTGCGGGGACGCCGCGACGGCGCAGTGCTATGAGAGTGTATAACCGGGGGTCATCCGAGGACATATCCCTCCTTCACCAGTGCAAGGAGCTTGCGTTTTGAGGTGATCGTGCCCTCAAGAGCGAGGCGACCATATTCAGACTGGCGGGGCTTGTAGACGTCTACGGCATCGCAGAGCCATTCGTACGATTGGCGAGATGCAATAAACTCGACGGTACATAAGGAGTGGCTGTACACAACATTCAGACAACCTGTCAGCAGAAGAGAGCTCGAACGACGTACCTGATATTCTCAAAACTATCTACCAAACAATGGGTGAAGTCATAGGTTGGGTAGATCTTCCACTTGTCTCCTGTCCGATGATGCGGAGCGAGGAGAACACGATATGCGATCAAGTCCCACATCTGTGGATTTGGGTCATTGAGGTCTTGCTTCATGCGGAGGATAGATTCTCCTGGCTTGTACTTCCCGAGTTTCATGTTCTCGAACTCTCGCAAAGACTCTTCGACTGGTCGGTTGCGATGCACACACGCAGTCCGTCCACCACCGTCGTCTCCGCCTCGATGAGCATGGATCTCCTCCCCTTTGCAAAGGCATGAATGAGAAAAAGGTTTAAAAAATAAATGAAAACACACCTGTACAATGACACACATACGCCTTATCTCTTCGAGTCAGCTCGACCGCAAGGTTATACAGCTCGTCGAAGTGGTCGCTCGAATACGTAATCTTCCATGGTTCGAAGCTCGAAGCCCAACCAACGTATAATCTCCAATATGCTTTCAAAGTATACCGCTTCCTCGGCCTCAGGGTTCGTGTCATCGTATCGTAGATAGCACCTCCCACCGTGATGCGCGGCATAACCAAAGCTGACAAAGTTCGCCTTGGAATGTCCAATGTGCAAGTATCCGTTCGGCTCTGGTGGGAAACGCGTGTACACCAAACCACCAGTTGCTTCGAGGTGCGCATCGCGTAGCGCCGGCCTGACCTGGGGATTCTCCCCAGGCTTATGCAATTTTCCGAGGAATCCTTCCTCGAACATCGACCTAGAATTAGACGGGGCAGGTGTAGGAACAGAAGACGTGTCTGCCTCCGTAGCCTTTGTCGGCTTGGGTTCCTGTTTACCCGAGGAGAAGTGATCAGCCGGTATACGGGGCAGGTAGAGAGGCGACGCGCACCTTTCCCTTGGGCTTCGCCGTTTCCTTCGCACCGAACCTATCCTGTGGGAGATCACCTCTGGCCTCCTCCAGACACGCAACGTACGAGTACTCGTTCATGGTCGACGTATCTGCATCCGCGGACCTGGCCTCAGTCGCCGCATTCTCCGCAAGCGCGCGTTTCTCCATCGGATACGTCGGACCTAGGATTCGCCATTCCTGGTGATCTGGAGTCCTCATAGAGAGCGGACCATCCTTCACGCTTGCCACGAGCACGGGTGACGATACAGGATGAGGGTGGAAAGTATGAAAGCGCCAAGTGGGACCCTAGGTCCTACATAGGTACTCCGTGGAGCGCCGCCCTCAACCGGTGTGAGAACCGATGAACGGACGAGACGCCATGGGCTTGTTGGTCATTTATGGGGATCGCGCCTTCTGCGCGCTCCGAAAATTTCCAGGGGATTTGCACGGCTGGTTCCGAAGACCCACAGAGGAGGTCATTGCCACGTTGACCCTGGCCTCAGGATAGGGTAGTAAGCAATATGACTGTTTGTTTTGCTATAGCGTGTGCGTTAGCATTTGGTTTTGGTTGGGTTGGCCGAACTTGAAAAGGGAAATTCCCGCTTATTGCCACGCACGGGATTACATCATCGGGATTAGGATGCCGTGACGCAGACCTGCGACTATCGTGACTACAACACTTATGTCTATCAAATCACCCGCGCTCGCTCACGGGTCACGATGTTTTAGTGTGTACACAACAACTATCCGTGAGCTGCATTCTGCAGCCTTGTCTGGAGCTGCCCTGCCGTGCCATGTGGTCTTAATATCTGTTTGGCTGTCGTCTATAATTGCATGTAGACATGGTTCTGAAGTCACATGAACGTACCAGAGTGGACAACGCGTAGCACAGAGTCACTGCCACAGAGAGTCCTTTCAAGATTTACCCTGGTTGGCTGGTTGCATATTATTTAGGATAGCAATTGCTACACGTTGAGCGCGCCCGAACCTGCGCGTGCCACGGAGCTGCCCAGTACCAATACGAATGATGCTAACAACCAATATCCATACTTCGGGTGTCTTGAGTGTGAGTCGTGTCTGTTTTCTCAACTGAATGCGTTGCTGAGTTGTAGCGTCAAGACTCAACCGAATACAAAATGAGGCGGGGAAGGGGAGAAGACGAGAGAGAGCATGCAGGGGCTTTCCAGAAGCACACAGAAGGGGATTCTACACATTCCGCGAGGCAACAGAGTCAGTTACACATACATGACTGAACACCAGACACCATGAGAGATCCGAACGTAACAAACGAGAGTAATCGTACGGATGTACCGGGTAACCAAGAAGACGAGGGAATCTAAGCTATCAAATGGAAGTGAAATCCTTAGTGCGACAGGACCAGGAAAAACTGGAAGCAAGAGGACGAGAGGTAGAGATACGAGGCCGAAACTAAGGAAGATCGATATCAAGGAGTAGTATAGAAGCCATGAATGGAAAGAACAGTGACTAGGGTAACCTGAGGAGCGATGCGCACGAGGCTCGTAGTCAGGGACGGGAATAAGGATCGTTATAGGGGACGAGGCGCAAAATCTGGCGACGTGGGGAGTCCGGGGATGATGATTAACTCCTAGGTACGTTGTGATGTGCTGTCGCCATGAATGGGTTGGCTTTCAAGTGCTGTCAGTGGGAGAGATTGGTGAGGAAAGGGGACATTAGGACCAACATGTGGGATGGGAGGACTCGGAGGGCCTGGATGATGACCGCCGAGATTGCACGACGAATACGACGATGGCAGGCATAGAATCATGTTACCAGAACGGGTGGAAGCAGAGAATTGAGTCGGGGCAGCATCGGTGCCTTGATGTAAAGCGATGAAAAGATGTCGGATTTGTCGGAGAACGTTGATGGCAGAATACTCTATGGCCCTTGAGGGTGGCGTTAAGGGTGAGAATGGCAATGGCAGTCCATACTCTCCACGCTCCCTCGCCTCCCTGACGAGGTTATTCCACAAAGTGCAAAAGTTATTCTTCAGTCGAGGATCCGCCCTGACTATGTCAAATTGGGACAGTGACGAGAGAATCCCCCAATCCCAGTTTGTGGAGCGATTGCGGATCACATGGAGGAGGATGTCCAATAGCGCACTAGTGCCGTCGTCATCGTGGTTGACGTAGTGCGGAAGGCCACTCCCCTTCAAGCCAAATTCTTCCCTAGCAAACGCGATCCAACTGTCATCGCGATTCTGTACATGTGGAAGGATGGAGGCAACTATTTGTCGCCGAGCTTTAGAAAAATACTCGCCTACGGCTTCACTACGCCCATTAGTACACCATTGTGAGAAAAGCTTGGCCGTCTGAATTGTTTGTGGTGCTCGATCGAAGGGAAGGCGGGAGAGCTGCCAAAGAATGTGATAAATATCCCGAGAATCGCACATCTTGTCCGCGGCATCCATGCATATTTTGAGTCGCCGAGTCTTGTCCGCTTCGCTGACCGAGTTGGATAATAAAGTGCGGCCCATGGATCCACCTAATGATTTGATAAACTTTGGATGATCTGGGAATTTTCTTTTCAGGTCCTTCACCGTCTGCGAGCTAAGGAAGCCTGGGATGGCCTCTACGACTCTTCCTAATGTTTCATCGTCTCCCAGAGCACCGACTGACCAGACCAAGATCCCCAGATCGATCTTCGATAACGGAAAAATGTTGGCATCTTCGATTGCGTCTTTTACCCAAAAACTTTTCATTAGCCGCGAATAAATTGAGGAAGTGATATCGTCAGTGGCATGAAGATACCACCGAAGGGATAATTGTTTGAAGAGACCCCAGTACTTCTCGCATTGACTTCGTAGCAGCGAGATGGCGTTCGAATTAGTACCGCCACTTTGGGATCCGACTTCACGCCGGTCGCGCGGGCGATTGCAACAGCAAAGGAGGCGAAGGATCCTTTTGCAAAGAATGAGTAATCCGCCCAGAAGAAGGAGACATCCGCCGAGGACGATGCATGCAACAAAGTAGGCGCCGTAGATTGTCATACAAATGATGACTACTGGTGTAGTAAATGGCGTATTGTAGGGGCTTTCGGGCATGAACATTGGCATAAATGTCGTGAATGCATACACAGTTAGAAAGATCCCGACACACCAGGCCACGGAGTGATAGACGACATGATGGACATCATGCAAGTAGATGACGAGGCCGGACAAGAAGAGGATGAGGGAGAGGTGGAGCAAGATTGATAATAATTCAACCGCCATGGAAACATTCATCTTATCCACCCCGCCAACAAAGAATGCACGCAATCGAGCTTGCTTCTCTGGACTGCACCGTGCTGGCTGAGTGTTTCTGAGGTATCTGCGTGACCATTGTTGCACTAATGTCGCCAAGACAGCGCAAATAAGAGCCATAACAAAGCTCAAGAACCAGAGCGAATTCACCCAGATGGCATATCTCGAAGGAGAGAACGGAGGTGGTTTAGCAACAGAAGAAGGGGTGGGCGTCCGTGATATAGTCGAATTATCGAGAATCTGATAGATGTTGGCGAGATAAAGTGCCATTGCGGAACTGTCCTGAGGGTTTGGCCTCAGATCCTGGACGGAGCCAGTGAGGAATGGGGCGATGGAGGCAGAGAATAAACCAGTCTGTGGTGTCGTGGTCCATGTGCTAGTAGTATGAAAGTCGATACAGGGACTCACGAATATGAGGATACCTTTAGTATCCTTCTGCCAGCGTTCAACCATCTTATTATCTTCGTCCTGTGCAATCTCCGAGTAGGTGGAAAAGATCGTCTGGGAGCTCCCATCGAAGATGCTCGATTCATTTTGTTGTGGCTCCGGCGGCTCTGGCTGAAGTTGTTCAGGGCGATCATAGTCATCTGGTTTACATCCTGGTGAATTCACGAATGCAACAAGCAGCAACCAAAATACCTGCTACAGTTTGAATCATGATGGCGCCGGTTCCATTCTCGAGGTCACTGGCCCGGCGTCTGTTTGCAGATTGGGACATTGAAAAAAGTGTCGCGCAGTAGGAAGAAATATACTCTAAAGAGGTCTAGGATGACAACGTGTGGCAGAAGACACACCGATGTCCAAGGAATTATAATTGCTCCCTCCCATCCCCGCGATCTCGATCTACAATAGCAACTCTCATCGGACCTTCAATTAAGTTCCGTGATACCGATATCGTAACCGGCGCTCGGCAATTTCCAAGCGCCTCCTCTTCAACTGTCACTGCCACCTGCGATGATCAGCACCGTAACGTCGTAACTATTATATATCCACCCTCTCATCTTATACACTTCAAGTTTCAACCTTTCGTTCACCATCTAGGCAACGGTGATCTGCACAGCTGGTGCAGGGAATTGCACATGTTTGTAACTCCGACACATCTGACCACATGTGGCTTTGTCAGGGACTGATGCACTGGCATGTCCCACGACAGGCAAGTACGGATAAGCGGAGTCTGCTTATAGCTCCACTTATGTCTCAACTTATGTCTTATAAATCGACAAATAAGCAGAC
>QFEY01001486.1:0-24270 GCA_003316435.1 Russula virescens
AAGACGAATCATTACGTTGCGGATGCATCATAAAGGACATTGGTCACGTTGCAGAATTCAAGGCGTGAGAAGGGAGAAACAAGGCAAGCAAGTGTTATTGTATCGTGTACCGGTTCTTGTAGTTGTCGCATCGTCTGTTGTGTTGTTTGTCAAGCAGAATGATCATGGAGATGATCAAGGAGACGAGTAACGAAGCAGAAAAGTTAGGAAGGTTGAAAAGTGCGAGGTGTGGGATGAACACAAAAGGCTGTCTCAGATCTGAATTTTGTAAATGAGTATCATGTTTTGAATTCGTCAAGAGGGCGTGTTAAGGTGAACGAACATACAAACTAGTTTCCAAAGTACTCCTCGACCAACGCGCGCTTGCGCAATTCGAGGAGTACTCCCTCCATCTCCTCCTTAGTTGGCATTTTTGGTGGCAGGAGACTTTCCACCGAGAGGAAAGGGACGTATGCTGCAGCCGCACGGGCATGTGCCATCGTGGTGGCAACTACATCAGCCGGTGCCGCGCTGGGGTTGGTCACAGGCGCGTCTGACTTCGAGCGTTTGGCGATTTCGCCGTCAGATTTCGGTGCTAGGTGGTCATCACCTTGCGTTTGCCATCTGATGTCCCAGGTGGCGGGATAGTAGACGGGGATGCGCTTGCGCCGCGCGGCATTTGAGGGACAGGTGCGTCTGTGGGAAGGCTAAGGACTTCGCGCAAGTGCGCATACGCTTCCTCCCACTCTGCCACGGGCATGAAGCGTAATGAGCTGACCTGCCCAAGTCGCTAACCAAAAAAAATGAAAACATTACCTGCTTGCTCTCCCGCCTCCTCGTATTTTAGAAGTTCCCTGTCGTTCTCGTCGAGATCGCCAAAGTACGCAGGCCCTTGATTTGTGAACTTTTTGTAGAAGTTGCTGGTTGCGTTCTCTTCGTCCTCCTCCTTTTTGCGACTCTCAAAAAGCTCTTTTACGCCTGGCAATTCCTTGGCGCGTCCAAAGTATCTATGTAAGCGTTTAGGTGAGAACACAAGGAGGAACATAGGCGTTGAGTGACGTACTTATATCCTTTAGTTCCTGGAACCTCTTGACCATCATCATCCAACATGGCGATGTTTCTTCGATAATTTGCACCACCTAAAGCGATGATCTGGTTCTCCCAGTGACGCTTCTCTCGCAATAACTTGTTGATCTCATCGTTGAGATCTCGAACCTCGTAGTCTGTCAGACCAGCTGTGGGAGGAAGGTGTGAGTAACAAGACCTCGACAAGGACGGCGGGAATACGTACCATCTTGTATTTTCGACACCTTCCTACTGATTTCGCGCAAATTTTCTCCTTGCCATCTCTCGCACTCGCGCAGGCTCTTACACGCACTTGCCATGCGTGGACGCCAATCGCTCCGAGTCCCAAGGCCAAGCTCAGCAGCCTGGGCTTCACGGAAGCGATAGAGCATAGATTGAGCCTTTTCTTCATTACGCGCCTAGGAAGTGTGTCAGAGAGAAACTACTTGCTATTATGTGGTGTGTTGCATACCATTACTGAGGTAGAAGACTGGAATAGTTTGCCTGAGGAAGAGCGCGACTTCAGACAAACTCAAGTGGTGGCTTTGCAGCCCGCCCAAGTGCGGCGCGCTAGCCTATCAACGGCGGCCATAGCCCATGTAAGTTGGCTTATCCTCTAGTCACTATCATAGTAGCAGAATGACAATAACCATGCTGTTTATCAACAACCTTTCCTCAGGTGTGAACCTGAGCGCAACATGGCCACATAGGCCTTGAAAGCATGACCATCTTGACCATCTTGGTGAGTTGTTTCACAATTTGGTGGCTCACAAGCTAATGCCCTGTCTCCTAAAGGCAAAATCTCAAAACGAGATGATCCCGAATACGTGTCACGAAACTTCGATGAGCGTAGATTCACTGTTGGAATCGGAGGGTAAGGTGGCACCGTAGCCTAATCTTTGCGGGAGTCCCGTTTGAACTGCCCCCCAGGGCCCCAGACCTGTCAGCTCTGGAAGACTACACCGACTCTCGCCCTCTGTCGGCGCCTTTGGACCCAGTAGAATATTGGTGTGGACACACGACACGTTCGCTAGTGTCTACGGCCTGATTCCAATCTAGCCACGGTAACCAACGATATTTTCACTCGCAAGGACCAGTAATTCCTCATAAAGAATCACGCTCTCCCTGCCAATCGTATCCTCACCATCAAGACAGGTGGTTGTCTGCATGCTGTGTCCTAATCTTCCCGAGCTTCACAGCCTTCATTCATTGAACTAGTAAACTGCGATTAATTTACCAGTACAACAAAGACTCAAGATCTACCTACCTGAACCAAGAGCGACACGGGAAATGGCGTGATGTAGCGATGCCACAGTCCGGTCCGGTCCGGTCCAGTTCTCTGAGAGATTTTGCCAAACCCCGAACCTATTTTCAGGTTTGGTTCAGCAAATCTGTCGAACCTGTTGAAAGTGGGCGCGGAGCATCTGTTGTGTCACTAATATTGATAGACTTCTGTTGTGCCAGCCAGGACAGTTAACTAGGGTTACATATAGGTAATTAATTGGTATTTGGTATTGTTTGGTAGCCCTTACTATACATGGTAGCTAGTTCATTTTCGTCGCCTCAGACATTGTGCTTACTGTGCACATTCTGAGGTGAGTTGATTATTCCCTTAATACAGACATTGTGCTTACTGTGCACATTCTGAGGTTGACCCTCTTGTACACTCGTTTTCGTCATCATTATAGACACACTATTTGCTTCAGGTTATGGGCCCTGAGAAAGCCTAACAACTGTCATTACTTGCTGCACCGAAAACGAATACAAGATGTCTACTACTTCTATGGACTGCATCCCTATCCATGTCCCACACCTCCATCCAACTGGTGCCAACTGGCCCGAATTCGCTACGCACTTCCGAGAAGCCACGCAAGTTGCCCAATGTTGGGGCCACTTCAATGGCACGAGCGCGCGCCCTGTTCCGAAAGTTGTTGACGTGCCAACGAAGGAGGAGGATGAGGCCTTGAAGGCCTGGGACCACGAGGATACTGTTGCCTGCTATTTGCTGTCTCAAAGGCTCCCGGATTCGACATTTCTCCGACTGAGCACATGCCCAACTGCGAGGGCGTGCTGGGAACGACTTGTCAAGGACTATTCTAAGGAGGAGAGTCAGCAAGCGCAGGGAGGGAAGAAGCAGAAGAAAAAGGAACAACTCACAGTGGAAGGCCAGCGAGACGAAGCCATGGCCACCAAACCCGAGAGCGGAAGGAGGCGACGCAGGGGCAAGTGCCAGCAGTGCGGAGAGGAGGGCCACCGAGCCCGTGCGTGTCGCGCCCTAGAGGGATCGGCGACAGCCTCTGCCGCAGAAGCCATGTCGGGCGCAACAGCGCAGCCCGAGCTCATGCCCCTGGTCACCAGCCAAGCCACATCCGATGTTGTCCTCGAGGGGGGGAACATCTGGTTGGCCGGGGAAGAGGCTACTCGCGTGCTCGATGGCAACGCAGAGTGGGGCCTGCCTCGAGGCCACATTGGACACACAAGCCCCTGGGTTCACGCGCAAATAGTTGCCGCGGAACCAGACCCGATCCTGGGAGGACCAGGACCCCTCGATGAAGTCGTTCACGCGCTCACGGTTGTCGCGGAACCGGACTTGATGGCGGGAGAGCCAGAAGCCCTCGAAGTGAGTGCTCACGCGCAAACTGTTGGCGCGGAGCCAGACTTGCTATGGGGCAAGCTTGACCCCTCGAATGAAGACACCCTCGCGCATCTTGTGGGCGCGAGGCCAGAGGTCTTGCTATACGAAGCCTTGATGGACGAAGGCGACGATTGGCTGCTGTATGAGGTGGAGGAGGATGGGACTGCTGGAAACTTCGCAGGATTTGAGGGGGAGAAAGGTCCCCGCGTCGAGCTGCAAGAATCCGGGGTTAGCAACCTTGCCACGCTCAAGAAAACCGAGCCACTTACCTTTTCGTCATCACCATCATCCATTCCAGAGGCTGCTAGGACGCAGCGCTCCCCGGTTGTCAATACAGGGACACCGGCCGATACAGATGCAGAGGGCCGCGCACACTTGGCGCCGCCACCGCATGACCTGCCGCCGCCAGACGAGGCCGTGGAACCCCCAGACAAAGACCTGCCAGGGCAGATCCAAGCTCATGCTGCTGCAGAGGAGCTGTCGGAGTTGCTGCCGGGCGAGGCAATGCAGCGCGCGACGTGGCACAACGGCCAGTCGCAGGCGCATGGACTTGAGGGCAGGATGCCTCTCGGAATTGCGCATGGGCGCCCGCCCGATGTTCTCGACTCGAAATCGCGAGGCTCCACTGTTGAGGAGCAAGTTGTTGTCGTCCCGAAGGCTCCCGTCCGCGCAAATCAGGCGCGGAGGCCTGTCATTGACGAGGGGGAGCACGCGCGTCCGGAATCTTGGCCCAGCCCGGGTACTGTAACCACCGACTTGGACGTCTATACAAGGACGTCAGTACTGCTCGAGGGGGAGCGAAAAGTTGGCTTACCATTTGAAGGATGCGAGCAGCATGCCGCTCCTTGTGCCCCTCACACTTTTTCACCCTTTCTTGCTGATCTGCCGCCGTTTGACACTGTTGCGCGCGAGGTCCCGTGTGGCAGAAGACGTGCCACCGACTACCCCGATCTTGAAGTCTGGAAGCCACCCGATTGTGCCGCGGAACTCCTAGACGAAGCAGGGGGAGCACCGTCAGTGCCGGGAGACTTACCTGTTCCCCATGGCAGTCTTGGCTCTGCCGGCGCGATCGTGAATACCGACACGAAGGTGGCCGAACCCGCGAAGGTCGAAGCGCGGGAATCAGGGGGAGTGTCGTCGGCCACGAACGCCGAACCTGCCTCCGCTGTGGACACCGCCGGCGTCGAACCCATTGGCGCGGCTAAGATAGCCGGTGCCGCAAAGCCCGAGGCGTTGGCATCCTGGGCAGGAGGCAAGAACGGGCGCGGACTCGAAATGGAGCCGCAAGCCGACATGCCCGCGGAAGAGCAGGTGCTCGGGGCACCGCTGCCGCAAAAGGCCCCGACTGTGCGCAAACACGGGCGCGCCGTGCCAAAGTCGGGCGACCCGACCGACTCGCTAACACGAGAGGGCGCGCGTGCATGCAACGCGGCGCGGCTCCTCGACCCGAACGAGCGCGAGCCAATGATCGAGGCACCGCTGCTGCCGCTGAGAGCCACACACGGACCCGATACTGTGCCACGGGAGGCCGCCACAGAGGGTGAGCGCACGCGCAACATGGCGCGGCGACCCGACCCGAATGCGCGCGAGCGCGTGCTCGAGGCACTGCCGCGACGAGTGGGGCCGACCAGGCGCGGTGGCAAGGGCGTTTTGACGCCACGAGACGATGCGCAGGAGCGCGCGCGTTGGCCACGGCCGTCGAGAGTGGGCGCGAGCGTGCGTGCCCTGCCACCACGAGACACGCCGCTGGAGCGCGCGCCGACCACTTCAGAGGCAAGGGGCACTTGCCAGCCCAAGAAGGCGCCGCCATGGAAGGCGGCACGCGAAGAAACGAGGCCTATTGAGGCCGGGAGAAGGAGCGCGATGGGCAGACTTGATTGCCCTGGATGGTCGCTCAAGAAACAAATCAGGCCGGCAATATCTTCAGCAAAGCGGCCACTTACCTTTGCCTGGGGTCCCTGTGGTCTTGGATTACCGGTTACCGTTGTCGCCGTCGTCGTTTTGGGGCCGAGCGCGGGCCTATCGAGCTGGGAAGGAAGGCCAAACGAGCGCACAAGGGAGTACGCGCGGCCTATCGAGGCCGTCACACACAGTCACACGCGGTGTCACACGCGTCCCGGGCCTTGCGCGCTGGCCACAACCCCTCGGAAATTGTCAAACAAATCGTGCGGCCGGCCACCTTTCCATCTCAAAACATTTCTGGCCATCCCCTGGACTGTCTGAGAAATGAGGGGGAGTGTAGAAAGTGGGCGCGGAGCATCTGTTGTGTCACTAATATTGATAGACTTCTGTTGTGCCAGCCAGGACAGTTAACTAGGGTTACATATAGGTAATTAATTGGTATTTGGTATTGTTTGGTAGCCCTTACTATACATGGTAGCTAGTTCATTTTCGTCACCTCAGACATTGTGCTTACTGTGCACATTCTGAGGTGAGTTGATTATTCCCTTAATACAGACATTGTGCTTACTGTGCACATTCTGAGGTTGACCCTCTTGTACACTCGTTTTCGTCATCATTATAGACACACTATTTGCTTCAGAACCTTGAACTGGACCATTGGTTCAGGTTCAGAAGGGTCTGGTTCAGGTTCAGCAGGCCTCTGAACCCCAAACCAAACCCAATTTTTATCAAAATTTTCTGTTTATGAAAACCAGACAAACCTACACTAGGTAACCTACTGTACATAGAATATTAGACATTTATACCTATGTAGCAAAGGTCCCAAGATGGGACTTAGAAGAATTAAGACAAGCACATGGACCAAGGGTCCTGTGTGGCCATGTAGTGAAATTCACACAGTGGGCAACACATGGTGCAATCCTCACTGCTGTCTTTCAATGCAATGACAATATTAATGCTAAGATGAATGGGCAGGCTGAAGCTCCCACATTCCTTCCTTTTTGTTCCCAGTCAACACCTGACATGTGGATGGCCAGCTTGAAGGTCTTCACAGAAGAAATTGAATTAATATAAGGGTGTGGAAAAGATTGACAGGCCACCCCAAGAAGCTTGGTGTGGCCATGTATCTGCCACCAATGATGACGATGACTGCCAACCACAATTTCAACTACATCTGCGATGACAAAATTGGGCACAACAACAAAATCGAACCCAAAAACAGAAGCAAACATGATTACGAAATCAGGTGTAACACTTGAATGAGAATGACCACAAAGTCAACCACAAGCCCAACAATGGAAACAAATGCAACAACAAGAATGAGACATGAGACCAATAATAAAAACAACTGTGACACCCCAATCCTCACTTGCACCATGCATACTGCACACACAAATGTGCCACCAACCCAAGGAAGACCCTGCTGTAGTGTAAGGACACACATTGTGCCACATATGACCTTTGTGTGTTCGGATGCTCAGATCATGTCTTGCTTGAGAAATATCACATATAACTCAACCTCCATCACCACTGCATTGCATGAGCACTGCAACATGAAGCAAGAACACAAGCTCTTCAATCTGTGCCTTTGCTGCATGCCATCATCCTTCCTTTCTCCTCTCTCCTCTCTTTCCCCCTAGTCTGGACTTCACTTGGCAAACGTGCCTAGTGCATGCAGCCAACATACAGTAGACAGACAGACCCAGCAACACTTTCAACAATGACTTCAGGAGCAATATGAACAGACAACAATGGCCAAACTAAAAACAGTAGCAAGTTGTTCATCAGTATGGACCTCATCATCAACCAAGATAATAACACTGATAACAATATCAGCAGCAACTTGTTCCCTGAGGTATGGCATGCACTCCAATCCCTGACACTGCTCCTGCATGACTACATTTTACTTTCTCTTCTTGCTGTTCATTATCCCCTTCTTGTCTATGTAGTACAGCTCAGTATGTAAATAATTTGTCTCTTGCAAATATAAAAGTGTGTCATGCAATCGGCAAGTGCCATTGGAGCATATGTTGCATTTATCTGCCTCACTCCATAAGAACAGCACTACATGGCCGCATAGAACCTTCAGTCCAGGTGCTCGCCTTTGCACTACTTGGGATCTTTATCACAATATATGCCACAGAAATCTTTTACTTTCTTTATAGTATACAAGTTGCTTCCAGGTTCACAAAGGGCTCAGTTTGAACCAGGTTCGATAGTGGTTCTCTATTTTCTGCTCCTTGCCTGAACCCTGAACCTGAAATGTGGTCTAGTTCAGCCCAACCCCTGAACCTCAAACCTGAACCATGGTTTAGTTCTCAAAGGTTCGGGTTTAGACCATGGTTCAGAACCAGACTGTGGCATTGGTAGCATGATGTGACCATTCAGATCAGTGTAGAACTGATTGGGCACATCATGAACAGTCTCATTGAACCTTGGAATCGGGCCAGATGATGGCACAGGTTCTTTAAAGTAAAGATGTGTAGCAGTATGATGGGTGCAACCTAATCAGGACTGTCAAAGATTGAACCCCAGCCATAAATCTGGCAATTGGGGTTGATTGCTATTGGATAGCGTCAGATAAGTGAAGGAGTTTGTTCTAGTTTACATGCTGAGACCACCATCTGATAAAAACAAATGTAAATACACTCCATTAATTCTTATCAGACATACAATTTAGTGTGACCACAATTGACAATGTTTGTTATTTTAGGGTCCAAATACACTTGATTTACTCACATCAAATTGAATCCCATTGGACAACAGTAAAATGAATAGTAACAAACTTCTACAAACAGTCCTTCCTGGGCCTTCCTTCCAAAAAAAACCTACATCAGAGAATCTGCATGACTTGCTGTGTGACTACTTGCTGTTGATATGATTGAGCACAGTCATTGTTGGGGAATGGGATCAATGGTATTTGGGAGCTGGAGTGAGTGGAGTCAGATGTTGTGGTGGGAATGGGGCATCAAGGGGAAGCCAGGAATAAAGATAATATGGTGGTGTAAGGGAGCAGAAAAGATAGGCAAGGTTAGAAGTAATAACACCACAGGTCATCATATACCTCACTGAATTTGAAGGTATCTTGACTCACTTTGAGGCTGCCACCTTTCCACCTTTGCCCCTGCCTCCACCACTGAGTTTCTGTGATAGTGGTTAGATTAGGCAGATAATTCCAAATTGATAGACCTACCTAGGTGCACTTCTGGGCCTTTGCCCTGTCCTCATAAACCTAAATGTGTGTTTGTGAAGATTAAGGTGGATCTGTAACATCTGTTGACCCATTGACATACCTTGATTCCTACTGGTTGTTTTTGCAACTCATCCCAGAACTGATTGAAATCCCCCACTGTGCCTTCCAGGTGCAATTCACACCACTTGATGGCACAAAGGTTTCTGAAAAGGTCATTAGTAGTTGTGGCACCACAAAGAATATGCTTACCTTGCCATTACTGCATGTTCTGGTTCTGTTACCACTGCTGGTTAGGCTGACAAAAGACTATACAGGTGATAAGGCCTTGTCTGGGACCTTACTTGTGATAGCAAGCCTTGGTGAATACAGTCAGCCAGAGAGTTTTCGAGTAAAGTCGCATTGTGCCTGATTAGGAAGGTAGCCGGTCTGGGAAGGGCCAGAACGTGGTGTGACTCTGAAGTTGATTGCTTATACAGTGCTTGACAGCCAAACTCGACAAAAATGTTAGTGCCTGAACGACATAATTTTAGAACAAACTAAGCCCGGGATCGTGTTCAGGGGGCCATAAAACATACAAAACACACTTCACAGGTAAATTTTAGGTTGGCCAACTTTTGGGCCTGACTTTGACACAAAACATGCCCATTTTGGGGCTTTCTTGGTTTTATTTTATGTAACTATGGCCTCAATTGACATCATTGTATGTGGACTGACCCTCTGGTGTGATTTCTGTTTTCACACCACCCATTCTGCCATTCTACCTGTCAAACCTTGTTGGTAAGCATCCATGAATTGCCAGGAACAATTGAAAAATTGATGAATCACATCCACTGGGCATGCATCGAGTCACCAACCCCAATACTGTACAAAATAAACATAAAAATAAAAATGATTTTAAGAATAATATATCATCATTGAGTATCTATGTTTAGACCACCCTCTGTGTGAATGATGTGCATGCAGACTGTTCAGATTGCATGCCACAGGGGTGTCACATGGGGTCTTCTGACCACTATCATATGGTTTCTGCAGCTCCTCACGAATCTTTTTGACGATATTAGATAAGGGCATTAGGTTTAGAATGTTGAGAATAATTGATTTACACACTTTTTGAGCAATTTCAGGGGTGGCCAACTTTTAATTTTTCATAAAAACTAAAACTTCATTTCTGTGTGTTTTGAACAAAAATAAGACATCTAATTTTTTTTGTCGAGTTTGGCTGTCAAGCACTGTAGTCCAATCAATAGACTTTGGACGGCTTGTAACCAAATACAAGTCCAAAAGTAAATGTTTTAAAGAGATGAGGAGGGCCTTCAGAGGTGCACAAGAGTGATAATGAGACAATAGCATGTATTGGAATAACACAAGCTTAGAGCTTTGGGTAAATACAGGCATCTCTTTATATACTAGGGCAACCTTCTGGAACATTCCAAGACTAGTATGTACAAGTCAGCAATCAGTAAGCGACCACAGGTAACAAGTAAGCAACAAATTGACAATCAGTAAGTGATTGGTAAGCAATGAACAATCAACAAGTCAGTGATTGGTAAGAATGAACAACAAACGACAAGTCATCAATCAGTAATTGTACAGTAGGTCACAAGGCAAGCAGGTCATAAGGCAAACGAGACAGACACATAACAGTCATCCTTCCCCCAGATTATGACTTCCACGTCATAGCATCAATTAGTGGTGTTACTGCCTTCAGCATAATCAGCCCAGTCGAAGTTGTAGTCCTCAGGTTGAGGATCAGTGGCTTGATTCAAGTAATCTTCAGGCACTGGGTCAGGGGTTTTGATGATACGATCATCAGCTATGGTGTGGCAGATCTCAAAGTAGGTGTACCCCAGTGTCAAATTAGAAAACATACACATCACATGCTGGTAATGGGGGTGTCATTTGTCTACTGCGCATTTCCCTTTGATCCAGCACTTCGCATGCGGGATCCAGCATTGTTTCTTGTAATGGCCCTTCTGTCCACACCTGCCACATTGGTTCTCATGCTGCTTCCTCTGTAGGTACTCCCTACAGCTTTCTTTTTTCTTTGAATGTGACTGGTTAGCAATGGGAGTAGTAAAAGGGTCAGGCATAGGGGGTGTGAGGGTGTGCAGGGTGTCAAAAGGCTTGGGCAATGGGGCGTGCCTCCCCCAGTCTGAGTTGAGGGAGGGGTACCCCTGAAATTGAGGAGGGTGAGGTAGAGGGTCCGGGGAAGGTGAAGGGGAAAGGACTCATTCAGAGACTTCCAGGCTCTGGACAATTACCTCCAACGGTGTGTTGGGTAGGGAAGAGAGTTTGACAATGTGTGTAGGGGGGGTCGTGACAACAACAATGTTCTTTGGGAAAAATTCCTGGCTGGGGTCATGAGTGCCTGGGACTGCTCCTTGGCCAGCAAGAAGGTTCAGTTGGTCTTTGATCTGAGGGATGACTCTAGCCTGCCTGTGGCGCTCCTTAACTTTCAGATAAGAGTCCGCAAGCGTTGCAAGCTCAAGGTTATGGGCAGCAGCTGAGGCACAGACTGCATTCAACAGGGATTGGATTCCCTCTGCTTGTTTCTTTAATGCAACCAGGGACTGGTTGGTCTTTCTGAGACGGTGGATGTCAGCAAGGAGTGAGGGGTCATCTAAGTGGTAGAGGGTGAGGGTCAAGATAGTGTTAAAAGGATGATCTTTGGTGAGGGTGTTGAAGTCATCTGAGGATGGAGAAGCATCCCCTTCGTGTGGAGCCTGAGGAGTGGCCACCAGAGGGGCATAGTACACTTCTCCCCCTAGCCCAGTTGTTCCTAGGATTATGGGTTCATCATCCACTAAGGAGTACACTTCTCCCCCTAGCCCAGTTGTTCCTAGGATTATAGGTTCATCATCCACTAAGGCATACTTGACGTATTTCATGGGGACAGGTTCCCCCTGTTGGTTGATGATGAGAGTGGGGTAGGAAGTAGGAAGTTTGGTGACTGGGAGCCACATATTGTGAGGGTGGTCATCTTCCCCTTCTTTGGCTTTGGGTAGCCAATGGAGGAAGTGCACTGTCTGAGTAAGTGGGAGTGAGGTGATCAAGTTGCAGTCTCTCAAGAGAGACACTTTAGCAGCGATGGGGGGTGGTTCTTTTTTTTTTTTTTTTTTTTAAATCCAAACTTGTATTCTGCTGCATACAGGGTACAGACACAGTCGTAAACTACTGAAAAACCAGCCTAGAGTCCATGCGCTCTAGCTACATATCACTGGGCAGATGGGGGCTACTTACTGCTGCTAGGGGCCTTACAGCTGTCTGCTTAAGAGCAGGGAGTTACCTTCCTTACTGTTGCTGGTGTAGGTAGTGGAGGGGGGGAAAGAGGGACAGACTGGCTCAGGGCAATTGGCAACCTGACTTAATTAGGCTCATCCCCCTTTGCAGGGTTCAGACTATCATGGAAGGGTATCCTGATTGGCCAATTGGAATCAACTTAAGCCACATGGACTAGTTTTTTATAGACCATGCAACCGACAGAGGATAAGTCCTCTTAAGCCAGGGGACAGATCAGCAAGACCTTGCAATTCCTATGGGAGACTGTCCCACCCTGCTACAGTCCGAGGTCCCCACTGTGCTATGGGGCCTTTTCCTGTTCCTGGCATGCTGCTTTGGTAATGCCTGAAGGCCCAGATTCGCATCATGTCCAAGTCTCTGTCTAGCCCCTTTTTGGGACTAACCATCACATGATGCAAGCCTAGGCCATGATCACATGGTACTGGGTGACCTGTCTGAAGGGCTCCTAAAGGTGATTACCCATCTAGTCAGTTGGTTATTACTGCCACTCCCAGTTTTTCCCACCCCTATTCCCCTAAGTGGAGACCCATTACTGGGCAGAACAGCTGGCCCCTTAGTCCAGTTTACAAAGGGAATGATCCTATTAGGGAAGATTCCATAAGCTGGGACCCCACAAGGCTTAACCCAGGTGACCCCCTCCGGACCGGGGGCCTGTCACCTCCACAGTGACATAATATGGTTTCCGGCCCAAGCAGGGCTCGAACCCAAGGGCTCATGCCACACACCCAGATTTTTGACCTGGGCAGGGCTTGAACCCAAGAGCTCATGCCGCACACTTAGGCTGGGGGTGAGCAACCACTAGGCCACCCACCCCGATGGGGGGTGGTTCGAGAGGAGGAATGAGGTCCAGGTCTTGGATGCTTGGCGTTGGAAGAGAGGCCATGACTTTGTCCTCTCCAGGGGTAGGAAAGTAAGGGGCACATAATGCAGCCTCATTCCAGTCGATGTCACAGAGGAAGGCTCTCCTAGCTTGCTCTCTGATAGCATGGGGGAGGCACGAGGTTGTTTGAGTAATGTACCAGTTCCCCCTAATGTCTAATGGGGAGATGAGGCCTATCTCTAAATCCTCTAAGACTCCTGGGGTTCTGAGTGATAGCCCTTTAGAAGGAGGGCGGGGGTTGACAGAGACAGAGAGGGTTTGTGCTTCTTCCCAGTCACACCGTTTGATAGTGGCGATTGGCCAGGAATATAAGGGTGGGGATTCCAGGCATGGGCAGTCAGTGAGGGAGCGATTGATTGTATAGTCAGATGGGATACTAGTGAGGTCAAAGAAATGGGAGTGATCAAAGGTCTGACGAATTTGATGGAAGGCAAGGGCTTTAAAGAGCGCTGGGGGAATTTGGGTGGTTGGGGTTTGAGCAAGTAATGTGACAAGTGAGGAGGGGGAGTGGTAGTTCATCGAGTTAATTGAGAGGTTGGTGAGTCGGTTTGTGACTTCTTCAAGGTCACTGTCCATATTGTGAGGTTGGGCAGCACCTGTGGGAGGAGAGGAGGGAGAGACTGGAGTGAGAGACAGGAGGGAGTCTGGAGAAGTCACCATAGAGAGCTTTCGGAGATGTAGGGTTCTTATATCTGCCTGAGTGTGGTACTTCTTGATCAGATCAGGAGCATGAATTTGATCAGCTGGTTCCCACAAGTTCTCAGCATGCGAATACCCTCTCCACCTGACCTTGTACTGCAGGGTCTTTTTACGCCCAAATTTACACATCCCTACAATTTGCTCCACTTCCCACTCGTGTTGCCCTTCGATCAGATCAGGTGGTGGTTGAGAGAAGTTTTCTCCATGCTCAGGGGTCTTGTGATAAGGTGATAGGTACGAAGCATGGAAAACATTGTGAATTTTCCATTGATCGGGGAGCTTTAATTGGTAGGAGGTGGGTGATATGATGTGAGTGATGTGGAAGGGACCATATTGTTTCGGCGCTAGTTTCTTTGACAGGTGTGTTGTTTTTAAATTCATAGCATCTAGCCAGACTTGGTCGTCCAACCGATAAGGTTTAAATTTTGTTTGTTTGATCAGTTGTTTCTGTGCTTGTTCAATGGTGGCAACTACCTGAGCTCGAATGGTTGTGACTGCTCCAAGACATTCTTCTGTGGTCTTGAACTTGGCTTAGTGTAATACCTGGTGCACTTTAGGGAGAAAGCCCATGAGAACTTCATATGGTGTCTGTTTAGTGGTGGCTGATGGGCGAGAGTTTATGACATAGGTGACAACAGGCAGCCATTTTGCCCAATCTGAAGCATGAGCGTTGCACAAGGTGCACAATATGGCTTCCATAGATTGGTTAGTTCGCTCAGACTGGCCATCAGTTTGAGGATGATAGGCAGTGCTAATGTTCTGTTTGATCCCCAGAACGTTGCACAAGTCCTGAAACAAATCAGAAGTTACCCAAGGGTCACGATCTGAAATGATCTTCTCAGGGAGGCCATAGTGTGGGAAAACCCTTTCAGCGTAGAGTTGGGCTAGTTCAAGTGATGTCATTGATTCCTTACAGGGTAAGAGGACAACGGCTTTCGAGCAATTGTGATCAGTGATGGTGAGGATCGAGTTGAAATCATTTGAGGGTGGCAGTTTTGTTACCCAATCAATGGACACAGTCGAGAAGGGTACTGCTCCAGACTCAGATGTGATAGGGAAAAGTGGGGGTCGGTTAGGGTGAGTGCTAGTCTTCATAGATTGGCAGGTGGCACAGCCCTTCATATAGGCTCTGACAAAATTCTTCATTTTTGGCCACCAGAAGTCTCGAGCTAGTGCAATAAGAGTTGCAGCTGCTCCAGAATGTCCAGCTGTGGTCGAATTGTGATAATGCCTGGTTAACTTCCTCATTAGTTCTGGGTCTTGTGGGACGACTAGTCTTCCTTCCTTGGTCCAGCAATGGTCATCTGATTAGGGATGGACACAGGTGCAGGTAATCCCACGGTATTACAGTCACGGGTGTGACAGGTGTGGGTGCAGTGTTGGACTTTGCTGCACCGCGACAAACCGTAACCCGCCTATGGTAATCCACAGGTTTTCCTCTCAAGCACCTGCTCGACCCCTCAAGACCTCAAGATGACTTTCAGTGGTTCTCACTTGCCTTCAGCCAGGTGATGGCTAGGAAGATGTGCAAGGAACCAAATATTTCGGCTCAGGAGTCATTATTGCCACCACCTTTATCCACCTGCTTGCCCCTGGCATTAGTGAGCTCACTTCACCATGTCTTGGGAGTGCTTGGTAAGACTATGTACGCACACTCTCCGCCTGTCCATCTTGTTGATACTGAAGAATCATCTCAGACAGATGAGGACACCATGGCTCAGTTGATTGGTGTTGTCTTACACAGGTGCGCATCTTCCATCGGGTGTCCTTATTCTTCCGCACAGCTAACCGATCTTACTTCTAGCATTCTTATCAGGCTCACCTTGGCCGTAGATGAAAAGCTCAAAGTGCTCTTCATTGTTGTAATCTTCCATCGTATGTATCATATATCCAGCAGTAGCGATGCTCTGGACCACTCATTCATTGATCCTCTCGCAGAAACATTTGAAGGCCTCGGGATTGGTTCCTGGCTTGTGTACCTCTCCCTTCCATGCAAATACCGCTTCATACCCTACATTGGCGCATTCCTCCACGGCATCACGACTCCCTAGGCATCGCCGCAGGTCCCAGTGTGCACATGACATACAACCTGGGCTCAACACGTGCGACCTTAGTCTCCAGCATTCTCGATATGGGTATCCTCGTGTACATGGGTGTGTGACCTAGTCGATTTTGGAACTTGGCTCACATCACACTTGAGTGACGTTGCTTCAACCAAAACCACCACCGCAAGCCACATCAATATCGCCCTCAACATTGCAACATAAACAACAACACACACACCCACGACACTGCCTCCAAATCCACTACATCCCAATTACACCACCTCTGCAGTTATCTCCTTTGTGTCTATCAGGTATGGCAGCTGTGCTTTGGTCCTCGTCGGCTTTTGTTGAATCTCACACTACGAATTATCAGGCAAATCTGAGCCACATCTCAGACCCATCCCCACACTGTCACATCCTCCCAACAAAATTAAAGCAACAGATATCCAAACAAGCAGGATCGGACATCCTTCCACAGCAAGGCAATGGCAATGGTGATGCCACCTCCAGTCTCGAAGACTGCAGTGCCAACAAGGCAACATCGCATTCAGCCCTTGAGGTCTCAGCAATCCTCTCAGCTGTGACAACAACTGCAGCAATGACCGCAAGCAACAACATAAGTGCAAGAGTGAATGTGTTGGCAGTTGGCAGCACTGACAGTAATCTCAGTGATGACAGCAGCATCGGCATTGAAGATAATGGCATCGACAACAACTGTGGCAACATCGACAGTGACTCTGGCAATTCCAGCATGAACAACACCACTACAATTAGCACCGCGGAAAGCAACACATCGACAACAGTGTTGACAGTGGCACCACTGACATCATGCCTGCCTGAGTCACCTACACTGCCTATACATCCACCAACCATGCGAGGTCTATTAGGGTTGAAGTTGAGAATAGTACATATTATTTAGTCATAAGATTGTTTGACTGTTAATCAACTGCGGTGTGTACCTGCGGTAACATTGTGTGATTGTGTAGTGTACCATGGTGTGCTGACACTGTGGTTAATAAATACAACCCATGGTTTGAACCCTTCACCATGGGTATGGGTTTATAACAGGTGCGGTGTGATGGGTAATAGGTGCGGTGTAGGCTCAAGTCACCCGCGGTGTGACCTGTGTCCATCCCTACTGCCAGGAATTCTTTGGTCCTTTCTTCTACTGGGGCATCAATATACTCCAGTTCTGTCTCTTCCTCTGTTTCTTTGTGAGGAGGTGTTGTTGTGGGGGTGTTTACTGAAGACCCAGCTAGGAATGGCACTGTCCTTCTTTTATCTAATTGATGTCTTTTGATCAGTTCTGGAATGTAGGTGCTTTGTCTGCCTAATCTGTGGGTTTCAGCTCTGAGTCTTCTCTTCTGGAAGGTAGCCCACCAGTCTTGTTTCTGTATTAGTTGGTACCAGTTGTAGTTCTGTCCAACTTTGATGAATTCAATTCATCCTTCTTGGTATTCTGAAGGTCCTGTTCTAAGTGTCGCATAGTATCCTGTCTTGTTCTGGGTACTTGCTTATCTCCAGAAGGCTCCTGTGAGGTTGAGGTCTTTGTTGAGGGATTCCTTATCTCATAAGATATGAAGTGGGAGATTGTGGGTTCAGTGGGGTTATATATAGGATAGAAGGGCTTCTGAGGTGCTGATTGTCTCAACTGTGACTTTGTCAATTGCACTTGTTGTAGTTGTTCTTGGCTGCTTACCAAGTTGGGGTTCAGTATTGATCTCCACAGTGGGTTAAAACAAAGCTCGACTTGTGTAATGCTCCCAAGGGCATTAAGGGTCAACTTGACCAAAAAAGGGGGAGTGGAGATCTTGCTAGCATGAGGGGCATTCTACCTGAGGTAATGATATGCTCCTAAGGTCCGGTCTATACCTTGGTACCTAGGCTCAGCACATGTGACTTGCAAGGGTACAAGCAAGTCTGTTCTGTAGATAGCATAGCAAGTGCTATCTAGACTTATAGAGAGGAATAGGCCTTCAACAGTTGCCTAAGACTGATAGAGTTGAAGCAAGACTAGTATTAAAGGGTGCTCCACAGGGAAGGGCCTTTAATACTCTAAGACGTAGTGTAGAGGGATAAGGAAAGGTTCCCCTCACTCTGCACTATGAAGATGAATGGGTTGATTTGGGAAGTAACCAAGTCAAGCTTGGGGTACATGGTACTCTACAGCGTGACTTATATAGTACAGAGGTCTCCATTTTGGGTTGACCCATTATGGTACATATAATACTGGAATGAGTCAATCAGAAGTGAAATGTATGAGTCAGACTCATTAGGACTCCATCAGAGTCTGAGTCACAGGGCATAGCCCCAAAGTATGTGAGGAGTCACAACCATATCTGAGTCACATGGGACTCCAATTAGTAATTGTATCAGTAAGCATAGGTAAAAAAGGAAAAAAGGGTTTTCATAAGCCAATACTAGGGTGTAGCACAGGTCACACCGTGGGTCACTTTACTGACACTGCACCTGCAACCTGTGACACCATACCCATACTTATACCATACCTGTAACCACAGGTCAAACCTGCAGGTGATGTATTATAACCGTGGTGTCAAGACACTGTGGTATACCATCACACATATAGCTGTTAAAAACAAAGGAATGGTCATATTATATTAATTATTACAAACTATTTACTACTGTAACAAAAGCAGAACTGGGTGGGCCCAGCTCAGAGGACAAGTGGGACACAGACAGGAGGTTTATATACCCCCAGGCATGCACATGAACCATTTGGCTGTATGTGCAGCCATGCCATGTCTTGTGACATGCTATTTACCAATGTTTGTACTTGCTTCATTTGTCTGGTTTAACACATGTGACATGTGTGACAACAGACAACAGACACAACACAACAAATGATACAAGACAGCATGCAATAAACGACATGAAGGAATGGCCTGATGACATGCAGCAAACGAATGATGCGAAGATATGGCCTGATGAATGAATGGTGCAATGAGGTGCAAGAAATGGCCTGACAGCACACAAAAGTGAGGCATGACAACACCCAACAAATGCCATGACAGCATGCGAATACAAAGCGCAACAAATGGTGCAACAGCGACAAGTGCCACAATGGTGTGCAACTTATGAATGGCATAATGAGGTGTGACTCACAGCACAACAACAGGGTATGGTGCAACAAATTGCACCAGCATATGAGGACTATGTGCAACAATGTGCAACAATGGCACAACAACGGTGCAACAATGGTGCAACAATGGCACAATGATGTGCAATGAACAGACAGCATAAGGAGGCAACAAGTGCCACTAATAGCACCCAACTCATGGCATGGAGATGGGGTGTGACTCACGTGCAATGATGGGGCATATCTGATACAGTATATACTTGTAGCTTTACTGTCTGAAACAATGAAAATTATATATATTTAACTCTTGAGGTGTGACTGGCAAGCAAGAGATGTTCCAGTGAAATTTACTTGAGACCTGGAAGAATTATAATTGACTCAAGACACCATTGATACCTGTGACACTGCCAAAACGGGTACAGTGTGCCACAGGTAGCGGATTTCCAACATCATACCTGTACCTGTCAAACCTGTGGGCCATTTACCACAGGTTGACCCTTACCTGTGCTACACCCTAGCCAATACTGTATCAGTTGTAACAACAAATACTTATAATTGACTACAAACATGATACACTTGCTTCCAAAAAATCCTACTTCAGTGATCAACGAGAATGCACATAACTTGTGTGAATTCTTGCTGTGTGGGCATCCTGTGCACTGTCTTAATTGGTGCAACACAAGAAAATCCAAGTATTGTGTGAACCTCAGGGCTCTGGCTGTCCTGGAGGTGGTATTAGCACACATGATTGCATATATCCTTCAACAAGACACACCTGCAACAGATAGACAAGCTTCCCATAAGTTGTGTACATCTTGTCAGGGTTCATGATTTTGTGCTGTTGGTAATAGTGCAGGTGAATGTACAGCTGCAGTGAGTCTGTCTTGTTCTTCCATTCACATAGATATAAATATATAACATCACGGTCTCTAGAACTCAAACACACTCACAGCAGCACAGAAAGTAAGTTGGCTTAGCTGGTGTGACAGGGAAAATCATTGCTGCAAGTCAGATAGATCAGGGGTAAAGGGTGTGCATCTTGACACCACAAGACAAGACAGAAGGGCCCACAAAGGCCATGGCCATTGAGAGTGAGCACAACTGAGTGCACCCAGCCATGGTGAAAGATGTCACTAGAGGCCATGCCAAATGTCTTGAGGGGAATGGGCACTTGCAAGCCCAGAAGGAAGCCCCCCTGGAAGGCATTCCATAAGACAATGAGGCCTGTTGAGGCCAGAGGAACAGACATGTGGCAACCCCATTCCATTATAGGTTTAAGGTTGGCATGTGGGTCAAGGTTGAGGGGGAAAAATCTGATAAGAACAAGTGAGACAAAAAAGATATAGGAAATACAACAAAACTCACCTATAAAAAAGACTGTGGAATGTAGATAAACCAGATGGTTGTATTGGGTCAGAAAATGAGTATGCATTGCACAGGAAGGATCTCAGGTGTACTAGTGAGTACAGCAACTGTGTATTAAGGATATAGGGAACATACCTCAGGTGTACCAGTGAGTACAGCAACTGAGAAACACAATGTCAACTACCTACTGTATGACATGGCAGTCACTACCAAATAGTACCAAATAGTAAATAATTAACTACCACTAAGTCCCAAAGAGTGATGATAAAGCCATTAAGTGGCAACACAAAGTAAATCTATTATAATGGCACACAACTTGATGTGTGCCCATTTTCTACATAGAATACCTGCAAACTGTAGGTGTGGGTATGGTTCATCACAGTACAGCTAAGTCCAACACCACACCTGTGACCATAACACCATGGGATTACCCACACCCATATGGATCCCTACCAGGGCCCATAACCTGTTGCAGCAATAAATGTGCAGAGCAGGCTTATCAGCTTAGACTTAGTGACTACTACTTGTGCTATGAAGATAAAGGAGAACTCTCTGCCATTATAGCAAGAAACTGAGGTCCTTATATACATGAGGAGACCATGATGTGACATGCATACTACCATAAGTAAATATAAGGAATAGTGTGTAACTATGGGATCACAATGCATAAGAATGCATAAGGCATACTTTCTAATTGGATGTGATGTTTCCCAATCCATATAGAAGGTCATGCATCCTTTAACACTTGTGTTCACAGAAGATGGAACCTGTCAATGGCCTCCTGGATTGAACAGTGGATCACAGGTGAAAGTAGTGGGAACCAGCCCAATTGTGTTTCATTGCTATTGTTCTGCTATGTTATTGTGTCTGTAGTCCCTGTTATCTCACATCTCTTATTGTCTTGTCTTTACAGTAACCTTACAGCATTGATTGTTGTGTAGGACAATTACTGTATGCCTTATTGTTTAGAATAGTTGAGGGCAGTCACATGTAGTAGCATAAATACTCAACCCTAGCTGCCCTGTAGCAGCAAGTTGAGTCTCTTGTCTCAATACTACTTGTTCTACTCTCCTTTCTTGGGAAGCTTTGCAATGCACTGCAAAGTGGGAACCCTCTCACCTCTCTAAGTCTTTCTGAGGCACTTGTGAGCCTCAGCTCCTCTCTCACTACAGAATGACTACTCTTCATGTTCTTAGTTCAGTACCCCTACACTCACCAACCAGCAGTGGTTATCATCAACTTAGTTTACATTCCCAGCAGACAGATAGCAATACACACCCATATAGTCTTTTGTCAGCCTAACCAGTGGTGGTGACATTAGACTCAACTTTGTTTTTCAAGACAGCTAGCAGCAGCAATAGGCAAGCCTCATAAGCAGAAGATATGGAACAAAGACCCCTAGACCTCAAAACAGTAGCCTATGGATGACCCAACACCAGAGTAAAGCTTATTCCCCCAGAACACCCCAAGAATCAAAGAGGCCACTCATTCCTTGTCACCAGCCTCACAAAAGATATTGCCACAGCTAAAGACTTCATCCAAGTCTGCATTGTCAACAGTCTCTGGCACCAAATTTGCACATCCAAGAAACAATACTACATCCTCACCAAACTACCAAGCCTATATGACTGGGACATCCTATGTCACCGCCGCGTCTGTAGCACTGTAACGTGTGCTGGTTTGTTTAGGATAGAGTCACCCTATGTATTGATAGAGTGTTGAGCTAAGTCTCTGAAGCGACCTAGAAGGCTTATAGAGTCAAGGGTTGCCGCTCTAGAGTGCGTCCTAGAACCCCTTAGAAGTCAGACTATAGAGTAGTCCAGGAGAAGAGACAGGAGAATCAACTTGGCCCGTCTAAGGCGCAAGCTGCCTGCTTTATATACATTCTGAGGCGCGGGAGCCACCTTCCCAGATGGACTGGTCAGGTGCTGCAGAAGCTACTAGAACATCACGGAACGTACTACCAAGTATCACCTGGTACAGTACACAGCCATAAGGCACAGGCAAGACAATAACAACCAATCACAGGACTACTACTTATCAGTACAGTAGGGCCGGTTCCCACTCGCTAACAAGGGCTAGACCCTAGGCCGGTTACATCCTACCACCATGCATGCCCACCCCAGTAATAGAAGGAGACTCAGAACATAGATCCAGTAGTAAGCAAGAACCAGAAGACCACAATGACCTATCTGTCAACTGACAGATTAGACTCACCCCAGTTGACCTGTCTATCAGAAACAGCCCACACACACCAACTACCCCTCTTCTTGCAACACCTGAAGGAGCACACCCAGTTATTACAAAGTCATTCAAGGTATATGCAGAACCTCCCTCTCCAAGCCATGCAAATGAGCACCCAAGCAGCCACTATCACTTAAGCCCCCACAGCCCAACCTACCACAGCACCAATCACCACCCCCTCCCAGACCCCTCACCAAAAGGTCCATGGACTCCTCCAGAAAGCACTCAAACATGTGGGACCACCTGGTGGTGGAGGAGGTGGCAGTAGTGGCAGTGAAGGCAGTGGCAGAGGCCAACCAAATGTCCCAGGAGCAGGCATCCCCATCCAAGTTGGACTGGATGTTAAGTGTATGGGAAACCTGCCTCAAGTCTTTCACAGAGAAAGAGAGAAAGCAGATGCTTTCATCAAAGAAGTTAAGGGCTATCTGTGCCTTAACAAAGATGTTACAGGATTCAACTCCCCAATCAAGAAAGGTGCCTTCACCCTCACCCTTATCAAAGGAGAAGACACAGAAGAATGGACCCACAACATGGGCATATGGATCAATGGGCTGAACCACATCACTAACAATGTTCCAGAAATCTGGACAGACTTCCTCAATGAATTCACCAGCAAATTCCAAGACCTCCATAAGGAACAACATGCTAGGAATGAGCTTAAAGACCACAAGATGCAAGGAACAGCCATTGGCCCCTATATCTCTTGCTTTGAGAGATTGGCTCACATGGCAAACTATGCCCCTGGAAGCACAGAAACATATGATATGTTCCTCAATGGATTCAGAACATTCATCCTCCATAACATTCTCAAGCCTCCCACTCCAAACATGTATGAAGCTCTCAAGCAAAGGGCCATTGAACTGGCTCAGAGCAAAGGGGTTGTGGACACAATTCTCAAACCTAGAAACCAAGGAGCACAGACAAGTGCTTTCAGATGCTTTAACCAGCCTGGCAGAACCTTCTTCAACAACCAAGAACAACAATTTGGCCAAGGCTTCACCCCTGTCAGGCAACCCCCTCAATACAACTCCAGTAATGCCCCACAAAGCTACACTAATGTGCCTGTCCCTATAGACATCAGACAATCCAGAGCCCCCAACAACTGGAGACAATGCAACAGTGGAAATAACAGCAGGAACCAGTGAGGCTTTCAGGGAAGAGTGGCTCAGACTTATGGCCAACCTCAAAACCAAAGCCAACAACCAGAACCAAATGGAGACTGCTTCAATTGTGGTAAATCTGGCCACTTCACCCACAATTGCCCTCTAAAACACCAAAAACAAGGCCAAAGGATCAACCTCATAGACACCAAAATAGAGGATGATCTGGGACAATACACCCCCATGGCCCAACATGACCAGGTTGCCACTATCAAGGCCCAACTTGATGCTATATCCCTAGAGGATAAGGAGAGGTTGGCACAAGAAATGGGAGTAGCTGAGGATTTTCCCACTGCCTGATTAGATCAGCACTGATCAGGCAGAACAATAGTGACAATGTGTATATATCAGCTTAGAAATCTATAACTGTTTGCTTTTACACACATTCCATTGCAAAAAGAGCCAAAGAAGTTGCACTAGTCAACTTAGGAGCCACAGAAAACTTCATGAACCTCACTTATGCCAAATGGCTCCAACTCCCCATCAAAAGACTAGAAAAAGCAAGACCCCTCTTCAACGTGGATGGCACCCAAAACAAGAGTGGATCCCTATGATTCTATACTGACCTTGAAATCCAAACCAGCACCCAACAAACCAACCACCAGTTCTTCCTATCAGACTTAGGAGAACACAAAGCCATTCTGGGCTACCCATGGTTTGCAGCCACCCAGCCCAAAATTGACTGGAAATGAGGATGGATTTTTTT